>BRZM01001404.1:66139-77987 GCA_033238685.1 Lates japonicus
ATGATCATGCCCGATTCAGTTGTGTGCCTATGAGTACGGTCTTGGGCTTTGAGACTTACATTTCGTGATTTATCCATCTATTTATTCAGAGGCAGTGATGCATGGTTCTAGTTCAAAAGTCAAGCAGCTGAAAGTCAAGCGTTAAATATAGGTTCTGCTATAAGGAGACTGCCTGGTGTCTGACTCACTGTTAGTTACGCTTCGTGAAAATAAGAACAGGAAGTTTCAATTTGATCAAAATAGAACATTAAAATGTGATATTTACACAAACCACTGTCACAACATACGGTATCAGGAAGGGTTTCCGTACTCTTGGGTGATTCCCCAAAGCAAGTGTTGCACTGTCTGTCCATTGGATGAAGTGATTGACAGCAATAAATGACGTGTTTTTCTTTACTCCATATACACACCACACACACAGGCCACAGGAGAGAGTCACTTTGTTTAAGACTTCCCCCCTGATAATTACAATGGTGCCTGTGCCAGAGGCTTTTTAGAGACAATAACAGCAGATTAGAACTGGGTCAGGAAAACACTCACCCGACCAGATACTTGGTGCTCTGATCCAACTCTGGAGAACCACGATTGCATGAGTGGCAGGTGCTGTGACCATTGACTGCCCTTGTTTTGATAATTGACCCTGTATCTTTGACAGCTCAAGTTAGTCAGAACATGGCTGATTAACCTTCTCTGGTTATTAAAATATGTTCAATTACAGTTTTCTTGAGGTTCTAATGGTAACCTGGTTAGAGCAAATATCATTTCATTCAATATAAACAATTAACATTAAAATTAACACGTGCATTGTAATACACACACACACACACACACACACACACACAGATACAGAGCTGAGACAGGAAGCTTGTGGCTTGACCCCCTGCTGTCCCTCTTGGTGTACTGTTGACTGTGGAGGGGAGGTGTGTGTGCGTGTTCAGGCTGACTGTGTGTGTGTGAACAGTAACACAAGATATACATGTCACAGTCACTTATCTGGGTTACAAATATTGAATTCCGGGTGGTGTTCGCGAATAGGTCTGTGTGTTCCAGGTCTTGACAACCTCCAGACAGACCTGGCTGTGACATCACACACACACACACTCCTGAGCCTGGCAGGGAGGTGGGGAAGCTTGGTTGACAGCAGGTTTGGGCAGTGCTGACCTCATGTGAAGGCGATCTGTTCGAAGAAAACATCCTCAACAGTGGAAATAATCACAGACATCAATGTAAACATAGAAAACTGTAGTGAGAGAGGTTTGCTCCATGACAGGATGTTTAAGCACTGGTCTTAAGTCACACCTTGGACTGCTGTGGTTGCGCTGTCCTTTTTAAAACACAACACCGTAACAAACAATAACAACTCATGGTATTCAAAATCCAAGACAGCTGACATTATTATGCTGAATCTGAAGAAGGCATGAAACTGGAAACCGCTCAAGTAGGGTACACCTGCCACTTCCAAGGTGCATGTCCTGATTCAGCACCACACAATGTAAAATCATAGGCTTATAGAAGGCCAAACCAGAAACTATGGACACGTTGATTTGAACTATAGATTTATATCATTTTACTACATTTACACTCCAAATCTCTGCCTGAATAAGGATCCAGTTTGGAGATATTCATCCCAGGTGTGGAACATCAATCATCACTACAAACAGAACTAAGATGTCTGCAAAACGTCTCTGCACAACACCATAGTGTCTCTGTGCTTAACTGTGGTTCTTCAGGAATTGGAATCTCCCACTAACTTGGGTGACAGTCAGCCAGTTTAAGCTTCGCGAATCAGATGAAGTTCAGAGTGAAGCTAGACTGTGAATCCTGATTAAAAGAAGTCACATTAAAACAGCGTTGGGTAACCCGGTTGTATCCCTTAGTACTGGGTGGCAGAGCACGCCATTGAGATTACCTTTTGTTCTTTAGACAAAGTTATTTAAAATCCTGACTAAGATCACATATGTTACTTTTTCAGACCCAGATGTTCTGTATTTTTCCTGAAATGTATTTTTTAAATCTTGATAACATTACAGAAGATGTATCCAGAAGAGTTTAAGTTGCAAAATATTCTAGAGTAAGATGGCCATAACAGGAGCGGCACAGCTTCAAAGAAACAGACTGTCCCATATCTTGCCAGTCAATATCAGCAATCAGACTTGTTATGAACTCCAGTGCCAAGGCAAAAGTGCTCACCAGTGAAGTAGTTTTGTGCTGTTCTCTATTCTCTACTGCAGTTGAATATTTCTAACATTCCTCACCTCTCTGAGAGCCTCTGTCTACATGGATTTTATGATCAAATTCTTAATATTTTCTCTTTTCTAAGCCTGTACGTGAATCATTTGGGAGACATCAGTAAAATGCCATTAAAATGTTTGATATGATTGAGGCATATCAGATATGGTAATAGATCTTCTTAAGCATCACAATCATCTCACTCATTGGGTCACTGTTACATTCGATGCATTACAGAACAATCAAACTATAACACAACTACCTGCAAATCATCTGTGCGTCTTGCCTCCAAATATTATTGTGTAGTGCTGTGCATTCTGGTGATCAGGCGCCGACCAGTGACCGCACAAATAAAGACTACCTGATCATCAGTTTTTTTCTAAACCCCATTTCACTATACTACTGCCAAGTTTTTAATCAGCTCAGTGTGAATGTGAAGGTGTGAAATGTTTTGATGTAAAGACATCTTCGCATAACACAGAGGATGATGGGAACAAATACCAGAAAGACACACATCATAAAATTAGCAAGCACAGAGTGGATGTGCAAACAGTCTACAGCTTTAAAACGTAAACTGTGATGGATTGGTCTGTGGGCAAGATATTTTGTTAACACACATATTAAGCCTAAACTGAAACACCCAATTCCTGTATCTTTCATTTATGTTCAGCTCACTGTCATCCTGCTGTGTGGAGCTGTGAGAGACAGCTTTTACACACACTAAGATGTAAACATAAAAGAACAAAGGCGTCAAGGCTTGTCTTTCATTTCTCCTCTTTCTGTTTAAACACCTTCACTCATTTACCTAGGTCACTAGCAGACCTCAGTGGTGATGAATGACTTCAGAATGAACAACATAGATATAAAGCGAGTGGAGAAGACTGGGTTTTGGTTCCTACCAAGATGTTCTGGAGCCAGTGAAAGTGCTTTTCACCTGCAGTGAGCACCGTCATTTTCTGAAACACGTTATAGTTTGATGATGCAGAAACACCTCTCAGTGTCCCGGGACCATCCATGATGGATTTTCACAATCATCTTGTCTCAACTACCAGCCAAATGAGCCTGATCTGCTTTGTCCAAGCTGTTGTGGTCTCAAGCGATCCGGCCCCTCATCCATTTTATAGTTCCAGCGGAGGGTTCCACGTGATCTATTAAACTGAGACAGATGTCTCTCAGAAGGGTTTAAAACTCTGGCTCCGCACCATTCACCTGAACTGCTCACACCATACTTCCATATCATTCCCAGCACAGTGTGTTGCATGCCTACACGTGTGTTCATGCTTGTTGTTCGTCTTGAACTGGACTGAGCTAGTACCTCTGCACAGCCTATACACTATGAGGGCAAAAGTATGTGGATTTATCGAGATGATTTCTCAAACATTATGAAGGTGTAATCTTGGGTGTCAAAATACTGTCATCTGATGTATTTACTGTTGATGAGGTCAGAGAATAAAACAATAGACATAATAAGAACAAAGACCTGATGAGGACTCAAACACAAATGTTCATTTACTGATGTAACTTCACCTGCTCTCCCCTCTACCTGCAGTACCACCCCCACCCCAACTCCCCCCCCCACCCCCCCCTCTTGTGCACATCAGCCGATATTCGATGAAACATGCAGGAGAAGGGCGAGAGGTGGCAGCAGCAAAGCTATTGCTCCACCTGCTGAATGCAGCGTGCCTGGAATACCAAAACCTGGGTAGGGACAGAGAGAGAGGGAGGGAGGGAGGGAGGAGGAGAAGGAAAAGATAAACGTGAAAGAGTTTGGTGGAGAGTGGGAGGAGGAGAGAGAGAGGTGGTGGCTGCAAAGCTTTCTCTCCAGTGGAAAGAGGCGAGCTGTGACTGAAGAAGAGGATATACTGGTACAGGTAGAATTATCTCTCCCTCAGAAGACTTCGCGTCTCCATGTCTCTTTCCCACTGTTTGTCTTTCAGCCCCTCTCACTCTCTCTGTCTCCACAGCTGATGGGGGGGTATCAGAATTGGATTGCAGTGATCCCTGCGTGATACCATCTTTCTCTTTCTTGGAAAGAGTTGGAGGGTGGAGGGAAGCAGTCGGTGAGGTAGAGAGGTAAGGAAGACCCCTTGTGAAGAGATAGGAAGAATGGCTGGGGAGAGAGGAGGCTTGGGGAGAATGATGAACAGGAAAGGAGGAGTGAGAGAACAGAGAGGGTTAGAGAGTGAAGGCAAGACAGGGAAGGACATTAGGAAGAAGTGAGGGATGGGAAGGGAAGAAATGAGGTTGAAGACAAGAAGAAGATAAAGACAAAGGCAGACAGAGGAAAAGAAGGTGAAGATGAGGAGAAGGAGGATGAACAGAGGCAGGAAGAAAGCACGAGGAGGAGGACAGGGATGGAGACAGTGGGAAGAGAGGTGGAAAGGAATGGAAAAGAAAGACGTAAGAAGTGGAGAGACAGTGATTGATGAGAGTGAAATTGAATGAGGATGGACACAATGAGACACAGACAAAGGACGGATGTAAATGATGGGAGGAATGAAAGTAAAGAACAGGAGAAATATGTCGACTGGAGGTTTTAAGAGGAGAAGAGAGAGGAAGGAATGAGGGATGTGAAAGAGAGTGAAAGATGAGCGAGGGAGAAGATGGATGGATGAAGATAGAGACAGACCTGCAGGGGATGATGGGTAAAAAAGTAAAGAGAGAGACAGAGGGAAAAAAAAGCAAATACTGCAGCATTATCACCCGATTTTCCACCCGCGTGCAGTCAGACCTCAAGTTTTAATTTGTTTTTCTGGAGAATTCTCCAAAGAGACGACCAGAGTTGGGAGGATTACGACCATGCAAGCATATCAATTGGCTTCCATGATGTTAATGACGAGGGAGAGAAAAAGCTTAGAGAGCTCTAATGTAGCGTCACTATTTTACAGTAATGACAGACTCAAAAACAAGCCCAGTGGATGTAATGGATTTGGTTTGATGGGGACTAATGGAAACTTACTAAAACTTGAGGAAATGAGCACAGCGAAGGTTATCTCTCCAAAACATTCACTTTCTTTCTTTCTTTCTTTTTTTTTACTCAGCTCACCAGATGTGAGTCTTGTTGATGTGCTACACATCAGTAGACATCAAGGGGATAAAGTTTCACGGGAAACTTGAAAGCACATATCAATTTATGAGCCGCTTCTTTTGATCCAGTTTGCTGATGCACAGGATGCACTGCAGCTCTCCATGTGTGCTCTACTAAGGTGAACGTCCGCGTAGAAAAACCTGAGTTGCATAATGTAAAAAAGTGTTTCAGGCTCGGAGCAGGTGTGTCATCCACGTCTGTGTTTAACACCTAGATCCTTCCTATCAATAATGTAAGTGAGCTACTTCCACTCCTTCTTCACCCATTCAGCACTGATCACAGACTACACCTGCAGTACGCTGACACTGCACTTACACTTTAGCCCGCAACATCTCACTCAATAATTTACAACTTCACCTCCAATCTTAACATGACTAGGCCAAAGGGAGGCTTAACCCCGCTGGCTTAAAACGGCTCAGTCAGCAGTTCAGATGTATTAACAATCAGAGTGAACGTCGGAGCTACAGGGAATCCAAATTTGATTTCTCCGAGTAAAACATTCCTGTTTTCCTTTTTTTCCTCTGCTCTCATGTCTCCTGCTTAACTGTTTTTTTTCCTTTTCACTGCAGGTAGAGGATGTTAACACCTGACATGCATCATTTGATGGTCATTACCTGATGCTTCAGGAGTGAACAGCAGAATCAGCAGTTCTAGCATCCATCACCACTCGTACTGCTTAGAGCTGCTGAATCACACTCGGTGTTCTATGCTTAGTTCTGCACTCAATTTCACATAATGTATGTGGACACCAGCTCGTAGAACTACATCTGCCTTCTGTATATACCAGCAGAATACACAGAGTTTAGACTGTAACATCGGCTGTGGACTGTGAGACACTAGAAGACTGAAATTTCACAGAATTTTCATCTTCAGCTCACAGAACAAAAAAGTTGAATGCAGTTCAGACTACAGTAAAGTGATCATCTGACATCTCTCTTGTATTTTATGCCTCAAAGGTTCATTAAGAAACATTTTTGAAATACAAGTGACTGTTGTCAGTGTTGCAGATTACATTATGAGTAAATCTCTTTCAGTTTTCTCCAAGTTCGGAATTTCCAATTCCCTGAACACTGCACTTCTTGTCAGTGGGAAATCTGGCTGCATCATATTCCAGCTGCACAGAGGCTGAGCCAGAGCTCCTCTGTGGTTTCAGTGTCCACCAGGAATATTTCAGAAGGGGACCATCTGTTATTCCACAGGCACATTAGTAATGTAGTTTAGAGCGAGCACAAATACATGCAGCTCATGTAGCTGTGGTGACAGAGGCTTTGTGGCTTTACTTGAATATGTCAACACTCTCACAGACAGCTGCTCTCATTAACCTGTGTTTCTGATTATTTTTTCTGACTGTGACATGATCTAAACATAATGATTTATCTGCGGACTATACAGTGAATTTGACTGCGTTAAACCACAGTCCTTCTCTCTAACTGCACCGTACCTGTGATATGTGCGATATGAAAAGAGCCCAGACTGTACAGTAGAATGTTATGGTTGTGTTATATTATTACAGTGAGCAGATATCTGATATGTGCAGTATAAAAGAAACATTATGTAGAGCTGAATATAGTTAAATACAGTCACTCAAATATAAATAATGGGAGACTGAGTGTTTCATTAAAAATCCCTGACACAGCTTTAAATGAAATCAAGGTCAGTTAATGGCTAGATCCTGGAGAATGTAAAGAAAAATGTAGTGATCCCAGTGAGGGAGACCATATTATATACAGTTGTGCAGGGTGTTTACACAGACAGTAATGCACTGCAGTTTACATTCAAGAGCTTCGGTTGAGAAAATAAGAATGATGGACAGCCGAGGTTATGCAGGCACGTTACCATACAACATTTCCTGTGTAGCTTCCCTGTTACTCGACTGAAAATGTGTCGTTAAGCAGCAAACTGCACCAGCGAGGATCATTCTCACTCCATGTGGCTCAAACCACCATTCATTTGAATCTGGATGTGACACCCTCAGAGTCAGTGCAAATAAATCTTTGTCTCCTCTGGGAGTGTGTGTGTGTGTGTGTGGAGGGTGAGACAAGGCACTGCAGGGAGACAGAAGGCCCTTCATCAGCCATCTAATTATTGTGGAGAAGTGTGACAGAGGGAACAGAGAGCGAGATAAACAGCTTTCACTTCATTGAATGCCTGTTCTCCACTGTCTGTAAATAATCTCACCAGCCATGTTCCTTTGTGATGAGCTGCTGTATTTGTACACAAGGGACGTGTTCATGCAGTTTCTCAAAATAAATACAATAGTTTGTCTCAGTTTTTAGGATGTACTTGATAGACACTGGTTATTTTATCTAGAAAAGGTCAAGAACAGTGTGACCTTCAATAAACTCTACTCCTACATGCCTTTCTAACAGATGTTTTGAATGACTGACAGCTGGATTCTGGCATAGATCAGCATCAGTATTTAGCTGCAGAATGAGGGTGACTTCATACAGCAGAGCAGACTGGGTGAGCCAGGTGTGGCTCATTGAGCTAACGACCCTCTGATCATCACAACCCACAATGTAGGTGAAGAGAAGGGACAATATCCAACCCAGTCTCCAGAAGAGACCGTCAGTATCAGACCATTCTGCAAAATCACAGGACAAAAACTCCAGGAACAGGAAAAATCTGTACATCTGTTGCTTCATTTTAACGAGGTTAAAAAAAGTTCATAACAGTAAATGTTCCATCACTGCAGCAGTGAAATCAGTTTATACGCTGCAGAGAAAATGAGGACAGTAAGCAGCACCCACCAATACTATAACCTTTAGCAGCCTGATGTGTGTGTGTGTAAAGGAAAGTGAGCATGTGTGTTCTACAAGGTGAAAAATGCAAACAGACAGCCTGACTGAATTGCTTCCCTGGACTACAGTATATGCAGTGTTAGAGCAGAGGCAAGCACACACACACACACACACACACACACACACACACACACCCAGTAGGTGACTTTCAGAAATTTAACGAGGTGAGTGGAGCAATTTCCTGTTTCTGCACAATTTTCCCCTGAAATCTCTTATTAGTGAGGGAGCATATGTCAAAGTTTGCTCTAACGAGGTAAGCAGATAAACTGCCAGTGGTCAGTCTCGTGTGTTGTGACTTCCTCAAGTGATGCATTCAAAGTTAAGCGTTTGAGGGCCAGTGCAATAAACACACATTGTTCAATAATAAGAGGCCAAAGTAAAGCTTTGATGGTTTATGGGACAATAAACAGAGAGGTCAGCTGAGCCTGTCGCTTTTATATTATCATTAGAAAATACATGAGTGACAGATTAAAGAAAAGCTCAGTTTACCTGAAGCCTGGTGCAAACACAAACACAAAGGCTCACACCAGACACAGCTCAGCAACATGACAGAGAAGCTGCACACATGATTATTTATTATTACATACAACAAGACTTTACACTGATACAGTAAAGGCTGCTTGAGTGCCCACACACACACACACACACACACACACACACACACACACACACACAACACCACCACCTCAAAAGAAAACACTGGCTTTTATAGACCCCAAGATTTGTTTACAACTGCCTTATATTGTTTTATTGATTTGGTTTAAAGTTACATTACTTAAAGTACACCAAGTAAAAGCAGGAAGGTAAAAGGTATTTTAGAAAGAGCTTGTTTATTGACTGTGACCACTGCAATCATAGTGAGTAAAGAGAGATGGCTGCAAAGCCTCCAAGCTCATCTCTTTCCATCTCTTCCTTCTGTTTATCTTTATATATCTTTCTCTTTTCCTTCTGTTCGCTTTTCAGTCTCCTTTCACGTTTCCTCCCATCTCTCTCTCTCTCTCTCTCTCTCTCTTCGTCTCTCATTCTCAGTAGAGGACAGTCACATTGTCAGGCTTGACTGCATAGCTAGCTGGGAACATCTCTTCACAGCAATATGTCACTCAAAGAGGTGAGGAGACAGGAGGTACATAAAGAAATACAGAGCAAAGAGGGAGAGTGAGAGAGAGAGAGAAGGACATGGAGAGAGACAAGCGAACCAAAAGACAGAGTGAGGAGACAGAAGAGGCTGAGGGGGGGTAGAAGTATATGAGTGAAAAGCTGAACCCTGGGGAATGAAACGTAGAAGAAAGAACAGAGAGAGAGTGGGAGAGAAAAAAAGACCGACATGCAGACGTCACACGGCAGCTACACTGTGACAGTGTGTCAGCTGCTGAGCTCATGTGCATATCTGAGACTGTCATTCAAAAATGATTCATTTCCAGACACATTTTCTCATACAGTCCTGCGTGGTATGCGTTATGTAAGCCCCTCCCGTCTCCCTCTGATTGGTGGCTCAGCTGCTGAGGCTCACCTTTGTAAGGCTGCTGTATCCCACTGGTAGAAAATTGATAACATTGAAAAGAAAATCTAAATTTCTGCTCAGTGGCTCCAATGACAAACAAAGCAGCAAGGAGGTGTGGGCGTCTCTACCACACTAATTTGGTTTGCTGCTGCCTGGATTCAGAGGAAACTCTTCAGACAGTGTAGGCTTCAACCAGCGTTGGTTTTACATTGTTGTAAAATGGTTTGGAAGTGCGTGCTGTGATGTGTGGCTGGTTCATACTTGTCACTATAACTCTTCAGGAATCACTCACATTAGCTGAGCACTTCTCATCAACTTGCTTTGGCTAATATTAATATTTCATATAAACATATCTCCCCTTCCTCCTGTGCTGTTGAAAACTGAGAAGTGAATCCCAAGATTTTAGACCTGAAATTGTAAAGGATTTGTGATCTGTGTTTAAAGGTTCCTTTGCAGGTGGATACAGTGAAGTTAAGCTATCGTCAGGGTTAAGGTTTGTAAGTGGAAGGTTAGGAAATGTGGTTTGAACTGGGTCATGGTGCAAAGAGGGACTCTGAGGAACATGAAGGATCTGAATGGTCTGGTCTCTGAAACACTGAAGTCTCTTCAGGATCCTTTGAGATTCTGACAGTGGAAAAGCTAAACCTAAAGTTTTTATGAGATTGTGCCTGGTGTCAGAGGAAGGAATGAAGCATTGGGTTCTCTGGCATTAATTTGAACTGCCATTCAGTCAGGCGGATAATGGGTCCTTATGCAACCTGAATTAGTCTCTGTTTCTCTCTCTCTGTCTCTCAGTGGTGCTCTCTCTCCTCTTGATAGCCTGTTAAAGGGCAGATAATTAAAAACACATTCAAATGAGCAAAGATGAAACGTGTTACTGGAGCAGTGAGTAGAGACACCACATTGTTCACCTTTCTTTGTTCCTGTGAAATACAAGGCAGAATTTAGATTTTCTTTCAATGTTATCAATTTTCTACCAGTGGAGCACACAGCAGCCTCACAAAATTAGGCCTGGCAGCAGAGGCCAGACCAATCAGAGGAGACAGGGGAGGGCTTACATAACGACACCGCAGGACTGTATGAGAATGTGTCTGAAATGAATCATTTTGAATGACGGTCTTCGAATACACATGAGCTCACAGCTGACACACTGTCTGATGTAGCTGCCATGTGACATCCTGCGCCTCAGTTCTTTTTTCTCTCCCACTCTCTCTCTATTCTTCTTCTACGTTTATTCCCCAGGGTTTAGCTTTTGTTTTGGCCGCTATGTACTCCTTCTACCCCCTCAGCCTCTTCTGTCTCCTCCTCTGTCTTTGGTTCCTTGTCTATATATCTCTTTGCTCTGTGTTTTGTGCCTCTCTCTCTCTCTTTTTGGTGACATATTGGTGTGAAGAGATACAGCCTAGCTATGCGGTGAAGCTGGTAAATGTGACTGTCCTCTGCAGGAATGAGGGCACAGAGAGAAAGAGAGAGAGAGAGATGGGAAACGAAGGACAAAACAGAGGAAGAAAGATGCAAGATAAACAGAGGAGAGAGAGATGGAAGAGAGATAGAGCTTGGAGCACAGCCATCTGCTACTAGATTACAGTGGTCACAGTCAATAAACATGCCAAATGTATTATAACACTTGGGTATTACTTTAAGTAGTAACACAAGCAAATCAATAAAACAATATAAGGCAGTTGTAAACAAATCTTACGATTTCTGGCTGGTGGCATTTTTCTTTTGAGGTGGTAGTGTTGTGTGTGTGTGTGTGCACATGTGTGTGTGTGTGTGTGTGTGGGCCTCAAACGGCGCATATCAGTGTAAGGTCTTGACATATAATAAATAATCATGTGTGCAGCTTCTCTGTCATTGCTGAGCTGTGTCCTGGTGTGAGCCTTTGTGTTTGTGTTTGCACCAAACTGATGGCTGGGCCTGTCTGCTCATATTTTCTAGTATACAAGCCTCATTGTGTCCTGTGTCAACCTGCTGGCCTCTTATTAACAATGTGTGTTTTGCAGCTCAGCCTTGCTGACCATCCTTGCCACAATTGCCAGTCCAGGGCATGGTCTTGGTGCCTGTTTCATTCTAATCATGATCTTAATATTATATATTGATCTGGTCAATTATTATTTGGACAGTTGCTGACTCTGGGGTGTCATCCAGGTCAAAATGGGTGGTTTGGGCCACATGGGTGAGAATTGATCCTCCTGGTGCAGTTTGCTGTAGCAGCAATGCGTAACCCCT
>BRZM01001404.1:92115-102648 GCA_033238685.1 Lates japonicus
GGGGGGGTCCACACACAAACACACACACACAGAGCCCGGGCTGAACTGTGAGGGAACATGCACAGGAGAGAGAGACAGAGAGAGAGAGAGAGAGAGAGAGAGAGAGAGGGAGGAAAAAAAACAAAACAGCCTTTTTTAGAACTCCATGTCCTATTAGCTCCGACGCAGAGCAAATGTAGCGTGTTTGAATCTGCGTGATCTGCTAGAGCGTGGCCTCTCCTCCGGCAGGTTGGGATGAGAGAGAGGGACCGGCCCTGATGTTGATGAAGAGCAAACAAGCCTGTGCTTCATGATCACTGCTGCTGCTTCTGCTGCTGCTGCTGCGAGAGTCCACAGCAGACCTCTGCAGCGAAGATGACGATGATGAGGAGGAGGAGGAGGAGGAGGAGGAATAGAGGCGAAGGCAGGGGGGAATCCTGCAGAGAAATCCTCACCCATCTCTTCTCCTTGCTCGTTTTTAGCTGTTTATTAATTGTTAGCGTGGGTATCGGGCATGCTAGCTAGGCCAGCGGATGCAGCAGCGGCTCTTGATCAGTGATGCAGAGGCTCAAACAAAAAAAGCTTCGAGACTTCTGCTGATGATGTAGGTGGGCTATAAATAGGCTGTTATTTTTACCCCTGCCATTTTGGCCTCATTTCCGCTTTTCCCCTGTGCTTCCTCTGCCACCGTGATGATTTAGTGGTGGTGGTGGAGATGATGGTGAGTGATGAGTGACTTGCTGGCGAGCACAACATCCCAGTAAGTTGGGGCCGTAAAAAAAAGGGGTAAACTAGGACAGAAATAAGACTCCTGTGTTAATCCCCCAGTGCACCATGGCCCTGCTAACTGGCGCTTACATAAGAGCCCAGAGAGCAAGAAAAAGGAGGCAGAGAAAGAGGTAGAGAGCCTGAGAGTGTGAGAGAGAGGAAGACTGTGCGTCTCTACATCTCGAAAAATGAAATCCCAAACTTGCCAGGCTGGGCCCAGGGGAGCTGCAAGTCTTATGTAGAAGGATTTCAAATAAACTTTTCCTCTTAATTATTAAAGACAAAGCACTCTTCAAGATAAGTTTGTGGTTGAAATGAAGAGAAGGACGATATTGTAATTTAGTTTTTACTGCCCAATGAACAGTTTATTCTTATTTTCTAAGCACAGAGGAGTTCTGAATTGTTTCTAAAATGTGTACAGCGCAAAAAAGATTTTTGGACTGGGTCAAGTTCAAATTTTCACTCTTCTGTTTAAACACTGCAACATTCTCACCAAGCAGGGATGAGATATGCAACAATATCCAGTACGCAGTGTTGATGTGTCATTTTTATACCAAGGAGCTATTCCTTCAATATGTATCAAGTCAACCAAAAACAAACATTTCTCTCTGTTTTTTTCTTCTTCAATGGATATGTTCCCAATTGACTTTCCGGAAAACTCACTCTATCATTACATTTGAATATTACATTATAAATTCATATACTACTATTGTGTAAGTATTTTATCTGTATCGATCCTCTTGTCATTTTTGTTTATTACTTTAGCCCTCAAAGTCTGAACTTTCTAGAACTGATTATCTTACTACACAGAAGAAGATAGATTACAATAATAAAGACAAAGTTCTTTAAACGAACTGATTTGAATTAGAAACCTGTTAAAATTATGTCATAACGCTGGCAGATTTCTTTCGCTTTAGTTAATAAAATAAGACATTAAGGATTCAAAAATAGACTAAAATGACCTGTAAAATTAGATTGAAAATGTCATGTATTTACTATTAATGACTTCCAGTAGTTGGTTGAGGTCTGAGTGCTCACAGACCATTTTCATCGTCATGTATGAATGGATGGACCACTAAAGCAACAAACCCGTGATTTGATAGTAACCAACAATGACAAGGGAAACCCAAGGTCACGACAAATACTTCAACCTATACTGGAAATTTTCCCACAGGCTGCTATTATTGTTAATGGTCGCATGATGCTATCATGTTTTATATCAATCAGTGTGTGTGCATGTGTGTGTATGAGTGTGTGTTGGTTTGTCTTACAAGTCGAGGATGCTGCATTTAGTCCCTGTGGTTAAATTGTGTGTCCAGTCTCTCTCAGACAGCCTCAGGGGTTTGGCAAGGCCGGGTGCCAGCCCGTCTCAGCTCCGGCCAACTTGTCGTGTGTGTAACAGGAAGTACGTTGCTCTGAGTGAACCTGTCGGACGCGGCTGGCTCTCATTCGGCGGCTCTTTATTACAGGATTGTTTGACCAGAGGTTGAACCCTGTTCTAGATTTATCTACTTACGGAATGAAAATAAGACCAGTACATCGTCCCAGTTCCAACACTACATACGGGACTAACTATGTGAACTGCACTTAGCATACAAGAAAGAAATATACTTTACTGTTTTGTATTAACAAGAAATGATGCAACATGTGTACATAAATTTCACAATAAAACTGTAAATATTTATTTTTTCTAATTAGCTGGTGCATTTTCTTTATGTATTTGAACTTTGCAAACTCAGTGTTAGAAAGCTATAAAATGCTGTAAGCTTGAAAAAGCTAATGCAGATGTTCTGTCACAGTTCAGGTTCATTCATTCATTCAACCTTTACTCAGTTACTTACTTGTTTACTGGCATTCTGTTCACTCAGTCCAATAAAAGCAAAAATCCAACATTTTAACAAACACTAAAACTTACAAAGGTCCAAATAAAAGATGAGGATAAAATGGTGGAAGGGTAAAAGTAAAAGGGCATCAAACCAGCAATAAACTGGGCTCTGGGGTTGAATTGTAGCCCTGGAGAAGAGAGAGGAATGTTTTTTTGTTTGTTTGTTTGTTTGTTTTTGCAGTTTTGCAGTTTTGTAGTCTGGTGCCAGGATCTGGGACCCAGGGGAGGATACAGTAGAGAGGCGTTATAACATGAAAGAGGGGAAATGTTAAGGAAAAGGAGGGATCAGCAGGAGGTTTCTTTTGAGATCCTTAAAACAAGAAATACACATTGAGAGGGCAGACAGAGCAAAGCTACTGACCCATCATTTCATTTACTCTTTTTCCTCTCAACTCAGGCTTTGTTAAAATTTGAACAAACTTCTGCTTGGATAACGTTCTAAGATTTGGAAAATGGTTTTCATATTAAACCTTTTGTTTTCAGAGGTTTGATGTCAGGTGCTCCAGCTTTACAGAGGTTTGTCATCATCCTGCTTTGGCGTGTACATCCTACTCTGTTGTCAAGGTCAAATGAAACAAACTGGACTGTTCGCGGCAGCCTCAGTCGGCTCTGTGTTGATAAATCTTATATTTTCCATCCCACTCTGTGTCTAGGATCACCACCACTGCAGCCTGCATGATGGACCTGCGTCGCTACCCTCTAGATGAGCAAAACTGCACCCTGGAGATCGAAAGCTGTAAGTACCGTTGTCCCTGGCAACCAGCTCTCACGCCCACACACAGACGTAGAATTAAACAGATCCCACGTACACATGCAGCTCTGAAGTCTGGTTCTCAAAACAGTCTGCTGGTCCGGTCGGCGGCAAGGTAGAAGGAAGGTTGATAAGGCTGCATGTAAAATGCTGAGAAAGGCTGATGAGACATCAAGAGATACGCATCAAGAAGAGGAACATCACTAATGGCTCACTGACTGATAACATCCAGCCTAATTAATTCAACTCCAACTGCAGTGGCTTCCCAAGGCGTGGAGGAGCCTGATTAGGTCCAGTGTTTCAGGGGTGTGCTGATTGTGGATGTTATGTGCCGCTTTCTCCCAAAACTGCCTCCATGTTTGTACGGTACAAAGAGCTCATTTCACACGGAGTTTGTAATTGTACGTGATCCGGCGTTCTCGAGTTGAGGGAGGGAGGGAGCGTGGAGGAACATGAGAGAGAAAGACGAGGTCCTCTGCGTGTTTTATCTGGGTCCCCAGAGAAAAGGATTATGGGGCTGGGATGTGGTGTAGGGCTCAGTCTTTCCGGGTTTGATCACACCATTGCCAGCAGCGTTAAGCAGCACAAAAACAGTGCGGGTCAGAACCGCCTCTCACTGCTCCTCTCTTTTCGTTTCTCATCTCCTTTCTTTGCACAGTCTCATCCTCTTCTCTTTTTTTTCTCCCAGCCTTTTTATCTCTCTCACCATCACTCATACTCTCTCTTGTTTTTTTTCTCCTTCCTCACTCAGCCAGCCCAACACAAAATGTACACACACACACACACACACACACACACACACGCAGCCTTGCACACATACACACACAGCTCCAGTTTTGATCACCAGGCAGTATCTGCTCTCATATGGATTAACTGGCAACGGTTTTAACGTTGGAATCGCTTCATGCCAGAGCATGCTATTTTATTCAGACTAATGAGCCTAGAGAACTCTCACTTCCCTTGATAAACTTGATGCATTTTTAACAGACGCAAGTCTTAAAACCCCAGATCCCCTGATACATCAGCAGCTCACTACTGTGGCTCAGGCCACTGGCCTCATATGCTGGGCTGCGCTGAGCAATAATTGATTTCTACCCATCCAATACTAAAGATCTATTGCACATGTACACATGCAAATATGCACCCACATGTGTATGTGCACATCTTAGAGCTCACATTGCATTGTCTGTCTCTTCACGTCATTCTTGTTGGACTCACGACAGCCCAGGATGAGTGCAGTGATGTAATCCACTGACATCTTTCTGAGAACATATAGAGACAATGGTCCAGAACTAATGGAGCTACAAAATGACTGACCAGTTACGGACAGGCCATAAAATGCTCCCTTATGACGCTCCTCATGCCAAACCCTCCCTTTCCCCAAACTCCTCAACACCCTCCTGATCCCGGCCCCGTCATGGTTGATCAGAACTGAACTGAACTGCACATCAAAACAGCAGCATGGTGGACTTGGCCCTAATTGGGGTGATGCAGGGGTTTGCACAAGGCAGGGATGATGACGGTGCAGACCTGGAGGGAGAGCTAGCTGTATCTGCTGGTGTACAAATTCAACCATCAACCATATTAAAGCTCCACAGCCATCAGCGTCACCAGACCCCTTTAGTAAATACCACGATTAATTTTCAACAACAATAAATATTTATCATTGCATTAATTCAGATAATTACGGCATACTGATGGGAAAAGAATAGATATATTTCTACTGAAACTTGTAGCAAGAGTGTTGCATGAGGGGTGTGATGTATTCAGTTCCTGAAAGTAATGCAACAAGAATAAGGCTGGTGATAATCTTTGCTTTTCTAATGTTTAACTAATCCCACAAAAAGGCCAGAACCAACAATGAACTGATTCTATTGACAAGCATTACCTGTGCAGGAAGTCGAGCTTATTCATCTGTGCGATAGAATGTCATTGTTGTTTCTGGCCTTTTTGTGGGATTAGTTAAACATTAGAAAAGCAAAGATTATCACCAGCCTTATTCTTGTTGCATTACTTTCAGGAACTGAATACATCACACCCCTCATGCAACACTCTTGCTACAAGTTTCAGTAGAAATATATCTATTCTTTTCCCATCAGTATGCCGTAATTATCTGAATTAATGCAATGATAAATATTTATTGTTGTTGAAAATTAATCGTGGTATTTACTAAAGGGGTCTGGTGACGCTGATGGCTGTGGAGCTTTAATATGGTTGATGGTTGAATTTGTACACCAGCAGATACAGCTAGCTCTCCCTCCAGGTCTGCACCGTCATCATCCCTGCCTTGTGCAAACCCCTGCATCACCCCAATTAGGGCCAAGTCCACCATGCTGCTGTTTTGATGTGCAGTTCAGTTCAGTTCTGATCAACCATGACGGGGCCGGGATCAGGAGGGTGTTGAGGAGTTTGGGGAAAGGGAGGGTTTGGCATGAGGAGCGTCATAAGGGAGCATTTTATGGCCTGTCCGTAACTGGTCAGTCATTTTGTAGCTCCATTAGTTCTGGACCATTGTCTCTATATGTTCTCAGAAAGATGTCAGTGGATTACATCACTGCACTCATCCTGGGCTGTCGTGAGTCCAACAAGAATGACGTGAAGAGACAGACAATGCAATGTGAGCTCTAAGATGTGCACATACACATGTGGGTGCATATTTGCATGTGTACATGTGCAATAGATCTTTAGTATTGGATGGGTAGAAATCAATTATTGCTCAGCGCAGCCCAGCATATGAGGCCAGTGGCCTGAGCCACAGTAGTGAGCTGCTGATGTATCAGGGGATCTGGGGTTTTAAGACTTGCGTCTGTTAAAAATGCATCAAGTTTATCAAGGGAAGTGAGAGTTCTCTAGGCTCATTAGTCTGAATAAAATAGCATGCTCTGGCATGAAGCGATTCCAACGTTAAAACCGTTGCCAGTTAATCCATATGAGAGCAGATACTGCCTGGTGATCAAAACTGGAGCTGTGTGTGTATGTGTGCAAGGCTGCGTGTGTGTGTGTGTGTGTGTGTGTGTGTGTGTACATTTTGTG
The DNA here is from genome assembly GCA_033238685.1 of Lates japonicus. Classification (NCBI taxonomy): domain Eukaryota; kingdom Metazoa; phylum Chordata; class Actinopteri; family Centropomidae; genus Lates; species Lates japonicus. Next base: position 98,532 of record BRZM01001404.1, read on the forward strand.
TTGGGCTGGCTGAGTGAGGAAGGAGAAAAAAAACAAGAGAGAGTATGAGTGATGGTGAGAGAGATAAAAAGGCTGGGAGAAAAAAAAGAGAAGAGGATGAGACTGTGCAAAGAAAGGAGATGAGAAACGAAAAGAGAGGAGCAGTGAGAGGCGGTTCTGACCCGCACTGTTTTTGTGCTGCTTAACGCTGCTGGCAATGGTGTGATCAAACCCGGAAAGACTGAGCCCTACACCACATCCCAGCCCCATAATCCTTTTCTCTGGGGACCCAGATAAAACACGCAGAGGACCTCGTCTTTCTCTCTCATGTTCCTCCACGCTCCCTCCCTCCCTCAACTCGAGAACGCCGGATCACGTACAATTACAAACTCCGTGTGAAATGAGCTCTTTGTACCGTACAAACATGGAGGCAGTTTTGGGAGAAAGCGGCACATAACATCCACAATCAGCACACCCCTGAAACACTGGACCTAATCAGGCTCCTCCACGCCTTGGGAAGCCACTGCAGTTGGAGTTGAATTAATTAGGCTGGATGTTATCAGTCAGTGAGCCATTAGTGATGTTCCTCTTCTTGATGCGTATCTCTTGATGTCTCATCAGCCTTTCTCAGCATTTTACATGCAGCCTTATCAACCTTCCTTCTACCTTGCCGCCGACCGGACCAGCAGACTGTTTTGAGAACCAGACTTCAGAGCTGCATGTGTACGTGGGATCTGTTTAATTCTACGTCTGTGTGTGGGCGTGAGAGCTGGTTGCCAGGGACAACGGTACTTACAGCTTTCGATCTCCAGGGTGCAGTTTTGCTCATCTAGAGGGTAGCGACGCAGGTCCATCATGCAGGCTGCAGTGGTGGTGATCCTAGACACAGAGTGGGATGGAAAATATAAGATTTATCAACACAGAGCCGACTGAGGCTGCCGCGAACAGTCCAGTTTGTTTCATTTGACCTTGACAACAGAGTAGGATGTACACGCCAAAGCAGGATGATGACAAACCTCTGTAAAGCTGGAGCACCTGACATCAAACCTCTGAAAACAAAAGGTTTAATATGAAAACCATTTTCCAAATCTTAGAACGTTATCCAAGCAGAAGTTTGTTCAAATTTTAACAAAGCCTGAGTTGAGAGGAAAAAGAGTAAATGAAATGATGGGTCAGTAGCTTTGCTCTGTCTGCCCTCTCAATGTGTATTTCTTGTTTTAAGGATCTCAAAAGAAACCTCCTGCTGATCCCTCCTTTTCCTTAACATTTCCCCTCTTTCATGTTATAACGCCTCTCTACTGTATCCTCCCCTGGGTCCCAGATCCTGGCACCAGACTACAAAACTGCAAAACTGCAAAAACAAACAAACAAACAAACAAAAAAACATTCCTCTCTCTTCTCCAGGGCTACAATTCAACCCCAGAGCCCAGTTTATTGCTGGTTTGATGCCCTTTTACTTTTACCCTTCCACCATTTTATCCTCATCTTTTATTTGGACCTTTGTAAGTTTTAGTGTTTGTTAAAATGTTGGATTTTTGCTTTTATTGGACTGAGTGAACAGAATGCCAGTAAACAAGTAAGTAACTGAGTAAAGGTTGAATGAATGAATGAACCTGAACTGTGACAGAACATCTGCATTAGCTTTTTCAAGCTTACAGCATTTTATAGCTTTCTAACACTGAGTTTGCAAAGTTCAAATACATAAAGAAAATGCACCAGCTAATTAGAAAAAATAAATATTTACAGTTTTATTGTGAAATTTATGTACACATGTTGCATCATTTCTTGTTAATACAAAACAGTAAAGTATATTTCTTTCTTGTATGCTAAGTGCAGTTCACATAGTTAGTCCCGTATGTAGTGTTGGAACTGGGACGATGTACTGGTCTTATTTTCATTCCGTAAGTAGATAAATCTAGAACAGGGTTCAACCTCTGGTCAAACAATCCTGTAATAAAGAGCCGCCGAATGAGAGCCAGCCGCGTCCGACAGGTTCACTCAGAGCAACGTACTTCCTGTTACACACACGACAAGTTGGCCGGAGCTGAGACGGGCTGGCACCCGGCCTTGCCAAACCCCTGAGGCTGTCTGAGAGAGACTGGACACACAATTTAACCACAGGGACTAAATGCAGCATCCTCGACTTGTAAGACAAACCAACACACACTCATACACACACATGCACACACACTGATTGATATAAAACATGATAGCATCATGCGACCATTAACAATAATAGCAGCCTGTGGGAAAATTTCCAGTATAGGTTGAAGTATTTGTCGTGACCTTGGGTTTCCCTTGTCATTGTTGGTTACTATCAAATCACGGGTTTGTTGCTTTAGTGGTCCATCCATTCATACATGACGATGAAAATGGTCTGTGAGCACTCAGACCTCAACCAACTACTGGAAGTCATTAATAGTAAATACATGACATTTTCAATCTAATTTTACAGGTCATTTTAGTCTATTTTTGAATCCTTAATGTCTTATTTTATTAACTAAAGCGAAAGAAATCTGCCAGCGTTATGACATAATTTTAACAGGTTTCTAATTCAAATCAGTTCGTTTAAAGAACTTTGTCTTTATTATTGTAATCTATCTTCTTCTGTGTAGTAAGATAATCAGTTCTAGAAAGTTCAGACTTTGAGGGCTAAAGTAATAAACAAAAATGACAAGAGGATCGATACAGATAAAATACTTACACAATAGTAGTATATGAATTTATAATGTAATATTCAAATGTAATGATAGAGTGAGTTTTCCGGAAAGTCAATTGGGAACATATCCATTGAAGAAGAAAAAAACAGAGAGAAATGTTTGTTTTTGGTTGACTTGATACATATTGAAGGAATAGCTCCTTGGTATAAAAATGACACATCAACACTGCGTACTGGATATTGTTGCATATCTCATCCCTGCTTGGTGAGAATGTTGCAGTGTTTAAACAGAAGAGTGAAAATTTGAACTTGACCCAGTCCAAAAATCTTTTTTGCGCTGTACACATTTTAGAAACAATTCAGAACTCCTCTGTGCTTAGAAAATAAGAATAAACTGTTCATTGGGCAGTAAAAACTAAATTACAATATCGTCCTTCTCTTCATTTCAACCACAAACTTATCTTGAAGAGTGCTTTGTCTTTAATAATTAAGAGGAAAAGTTTATTTGAAATCCTTCTACATAAGACTTGCAGCTCCCCTGGGCCCAGCCTGGCAAGTTTGGGATTTCATTTTTCGAGATGTAGAGACGCACAGTCTTCCTCTCTCTCACACTCTCAGGCTCTCTACCTCTTTCTCTGCCTCCTTTTTCTTGCTCTCTGGGCTCTTATGTAAGCGCCAGTTAGCAGGGCCATGGTGCACTGGGGGATTAACACAGGAGTCTTATTTCTGTCCTAGTTTACCCCTTTTTTTTACGGCCCCAACTTACTGGGATGTTGTGCTCGCCAGCAAGTCACTCATCACTCACCATCATCTCCACCACCACCACTAAATCATCACGGTGGCAGAGGAAGCACAGGGGAAAAGCGGAAATGAGGCCAAAATGGCAGGGGTAAAAATAACAGCCTATTTATAGCCCACCTACATCATCAGCAGAAGTCTCGAAGCTTTTTTGTTTGAGCCTCTGCATCACTGATCAAGAGCCGCTGCTGCATCCGCTGGCCTAGCTAGCATGCCCGATACCCACGCTAACAATTAATAAACAGCTAAAAACGAGCAAGGAGAAGAGATGGGTGAGGATTTCTCTGCAGGATTCCCTCCCTGCCTTCGCCTCTATTCCTCCTCCTCCTCCTCCTCCTCCTCATCATCGTCATCTTCGCTGCAGCGAGAGTCTGCTGTGGACCTCTGCAGCAGCAGCAGCAGAAGCAGCAGCAGTGATCATGAAGCACAGGCTTGTTTGCTCTTCATCAACATCAGGGCCGGTCCCTCTCTCTCATCCCAACCTGCCGGAGGAGAGGCCACGCTCTAGCAGATCACGCAGATTCAAACACGCTACATTTGCTCTGCGTCGGAGCTAATAGGACATGGAGTTCTAAAAAAGGCTGTTTTGTTTTTTTTCCTCCCTCTCTCTCTCTCTCTCTCTCTCTCTCTCTCTGTCTCTCTCTCCTGTGCATGTTCCCTCACAGTTCAGCCCGGGCTCTG
>BRZM01001405.1:6111-39751 GCA_033238685.1 Lates japonicus
CAGGATGTGCAGAGCTATAAAGTGTTTAATGTAATTTTGTTAGTAGCATGATTTCACACTTGTGTGGCTTGTAAGTGTGCCTAAACCATAACTGCATTAACAGAAAACTCTGATGAACTGAAATAATACAAACTACTTGGTTTGAAATCTGTAGCCAAAGCAGCTCTGTTCAAAATCCGAGACAGCGTGGACTTTCCAAAACACCTTGAAGCTGCATTGCCAGTTAGCTGCTACAGAGGCTCATAAGCATCCATGAGTTACTGGTGATGAAATCCTGATCCCGGGCTGGGCACCCCAGGCACAATCACCGCCACGGCTGTCTATCAGATGTCCCCAGTCTATTTGGGGAGACAGGCCACTCTAAATTCCTCTCCCGAGATAATCCCGACAAGAAAGATGGGGTGAGAGAAGGGAGATGGATGAGGGCGGCTATCAGTCGCGGAATTTTCCCTAATCACTGGAGCAGCTTGTACCCCATGTGCTGGGAAGTCTTAGGTGACGTCATTCACAACAAACCAACTAATAAAATGGGAGGACATAGAGAAAAGGGTGAGATAGGTGAGGCAGAGAAGGGGTGAGTGCTTTGTTAACTGCTTGTTGATTTATAAAGGGCAGAAGGGCATGAGACTGAGGAGAGGAGGGCAAAAGATAAGGTAATGACAAAAGTGAAAACAATACCATAAGGATGGGGTGACGACAAGATGGGTTTAGTTACTTAAAATACAGTTTCACCTTTTGCCCTGTTAAACATGTCACACCTTTCATGATATTTTACATTTGGTAGACTTAATATTCCCTAGTGAAACTTCATCCACAGCTTCAGTGAGTCAATGCTTTAGGACACTGAAAAACTTTGCTGCTGTTGAGTTTTGATGTAAGCCTGATGCCAAACAAAAATGATTAATTAATTTTCATCATATTAGGCGTGAATACAAGTCTCTGCTTCAGATATCTCAAAACCCCAGTAAACCTTAATACTATACTTAGTGCTGGATTTAAGGATGCACAGACCAGTGGTTCCAATCTTTTTCCCCTTCTTTTGTAAGACTATTCTTACAACCATATCGAATGAACATAAGTATCCTTTCACCAACAGTTACTATTTGACTTCAAACATTTATACTTGCTTTGCCAGCTATTTCAACTGTGTATTAAAGGGGTATCAAAGCTTCAACCATTTACCACTACTTTTGTAAAACCATTTATCCATTACCACTTTAACCACTTCTTCAATTTATATTTTAGTTATATGTAATTTCAGCAATTATAATGTCTGATTGTTTAATTCTTCTCATGTGCCTCTCAAAGCATGGTGAACAGTGTTACAACTGACTCGAACAAAATATGAATGCATACATTTCTTTTAATTTTAGATTCTAGAAGTACCCTCTGTGAAACTATGATTTTCCTACAAAATACTTATACAACAAACTTAACATTACATACATCTAACCAATCAGTCAGAACTGAAGAAGCCTCTTGGGTGAGAAGTAAAACACATAAGTATCTACAACCCGAGTCAGTTGCCCTCAGTTCAACCCTTGTTGGATATCATGACACAGATGACTGAGAATATCCACAGACAACAAATGTCCAGCGTATTTTGAATGATTTTGGAAAGTCCTGCAGTACTATACAGGTAAAATTTCAAGAGGTGTTAATCGCGGGAGGTAGTAGGTAGTGGTAGTAGTGTGAGTTTCTATGATTGGCCTGCAGAAAGCGCCCGCCAGAAGTGTGGAAAGATGATCTGACTGTTCAAAGCTGATGAACAAGCACGACAACTGTTCATAATGCGTGTGAGTGTTTGTTCTAATCTCTTCTGTCTCACTCCAGTGAGATCTTATCAGCAGGATGCCTGAGCATGGTGGTGATCAGGCTTTGTATTTCTTATTTTAGACCATTTACTCCTCACACATAGTCACACACCACCAAAACAAATATTTGGACTGTTTAATTGTATCTCTAAGCTGGTCTTTCCTCCTTTAAATCGTCCATCTTTCTTTAACAAGGCAAAGAGGCAGTCAATTTACCATTGACTGTTCAAACATTCTTTTATTGTAAAATATTTACAGAAACAAATCAGATAATATATGTTTGATTACAAGTGAAGCAAATGTTTAAACTGTGGTAGGGAATGTCTTGGTATAATCTCCACCAGAGCCAAAGATCTCAGCTTCAAGGAAGCTGATGCTCAAAATGAAGTTCAAGTTTACATTTCTGTAATGCATATATTTAATACAGGAGGGCAGCAGGGTCATGTTGGCATGGGTGCAACCTGTCCTCTGATATTCGAATAATACCTGAACATCCAGAGCATGCTGTGAGAGACCTGAATGTTTCAACTTGTGTCTGCTTTACCAGAAAGAGCATCCTGCAATACATTATTATGTTAAGTGTTGATTCGTGTTTGTGCAGAGTCTGATGGTAGCAAAGGCCAAGGAGAATTAGAGCAGGAGGTCATTATTAAGGAGGAGGAGAAGCAGAGGTATCTGGCAGAGAGAGCTCTCCTCCTAAACACCAGCCTGAGCCTTGCAACTACAGGTAACGTGTAAGTTCCCAGAATCTCCACTTCCACCACTCATTTCCACAGTAACTCAAAACAATAGCAGCTACTGTCCCTTATAACTGCAGTTGTTATCATATCATACTGAAAACATTTTTTTTCAACATGTATCTTTTCAAAAACTACTTTCATCCTTACTCACTTCATTAAATATTAATAAAATCTATATTTTCTAATTCAGTCAAATCTCTTAAAGTTACAAGGCATTATTGTTCCAGTCATATAGAATTGTCAGGACTATTTTCTGACAACGGAAACTTTTCAAATACATGGATTTGAGCTGTGGGTGTATTTTATGTGTATATTATATGGGATCTGCAGAACTCCATGAAATCGATGTGGTGGATGAGGGCGATATGACATTGACCAAAGAGTCATGTAAATACACGTGAGGTGGGTACATGATAGCACCACAGCCCATTTTCTAATAACAACAGATAGAACTGAATATAAACATCTTCATTAATGGGCGTCATTTAAAATTACATTTAGGATGAAAACTGTCACAGTGATACCCTCTACATTCATTTGTCCTACTTTGTCCTGACTCAGATTAAAGATCTGAACATCAAGTGTTGACCTCAGGGGAAATTCAGAGGCTGTCTTGACGATGTTAGGTATTGTCTGCTATGATGCCGCATCCTCCGTTGGCTGCTGGGCTCCAGGCACCAAAGTCTCATGGACCTCCGAGCCAACCTCAAGTCTGTGTCAAGAAGAGGACACTGAGAAGGTGTGTAGAAGTAAAAAGAAACTTATATACACGGGCAATCAAAACAGCCCGTGCAGGCTGTAACATACTTTTCACTTCAGGGGGCGGGCGTGCAGAGTAGCTATGAGGTTTCGTGCCACATGACATCCCAACATAAGCATATGGAACACCTGAAAAGTGTGTGTTATGTGTGTGTGGCTGAAGGTGTGTTTGAGATACTGACAGCAAAGGCCAGTGCTACAGGGCAGTGACTGTGTGTTAGACAGAAGGAGGTACAGTACACAAAACAATGATCCCATTGTACACAGAAGAGTAACATGGTTCTCATTGTGGTCGGCGTGTGTGTGTGTTGTACATGTGCAATTAGCTGGTGCTGGTGTGTATCTGTCTGTGTGCTTGCGGATGTATGTGTTTCTGGGTGTATTATAGGCGGTAAGCCAGTTATGAGTGCAGTTATACAGTAATCCACAGGGATTCGGGTGACAACATAGGAATCAAAGGCTTAGACACAACAAGAACTTCTAAACCTGCTCTACTTGGTCTCTTAAAAAACAGCAAAGGGTGCTCTCATTCTTTTATACCATTGCTTACCATCTAACTATCACCATCTTTCTGCAGAAGAGGCCAGTGATAGAAGACAGTGACTGGAGGAGAACATGGGGCCATGTCAGGGATGGAGGAAGAGGAAAATGTTTGATGCTGCTAAGGGTCCTGCCCAGTGAACACAGAAGGTGGGCGGGTGTCCTGTCGGCGTAATTAAGCCTCCACTGCAGCATCTGAATTGGTTTGTTACAGTTTTTATTTTTTGCAGCTTCTGGATTTTTTTGTCTCTCCATGCTGTCAGACTTTGTTATGCTCCTGCCATGGAGGTGAGAAAGATGTCCCCAGACTCCAAAGTTTTCTCTTCTCTTTGGCTTTGCTGTTCATTGATAAGATGTGTTAAAAATGACATCTATCACATGCAATTATTTGTGTTCTCACCTTAATATTGTATCTGAACCTAGTTATTTAGAAATCATCTCAGATCTCTGTAAAACAAATGTGGATAATATTGGCAGCGGCCAAATCAATGACGGACTTAATGGTGTTCATAGCCAATGATCTAGTCAAATTAAATTGCATATTTGATATTCTTGCTGAGGATAAACTGTAAAAGCATGGGTTGTGGTTTATGAACTGGTAAGAAAATGATGTATGCTTCATCCTTCCTATTTACATGAAAACTGACTTTGTAATAAAAAAAACCAAAACCTTAATCTGATTGTTTGCGCTTTCTTCTGTGCAAATGTGTGTTCAATGAACCAAATTAAATTGTTAGTGAAAAAAAAAGGAACCTCTTCATTATATAATTCAATAATTCAATTTAACATAAAATATTTCCCCATTACAGTTGTCTTCCCTTTTGCAGTAGAGCAAGTTTCATATGTTGGAGATACAGCATAGATATCAATGTTCCTTTACAGATTAGCTGATGCAGCAAAATGTCTGGCACACACACACAAACACAGATCTTGCCCAGCTGTTAACTTTGCCACTTGGCCACAATATGGAAGCAATGTGACAATCATGATGTTTATAGGCCAAACTGGGGCGAGGACAAGGTATAAACTAAGTCCAAAAGGTACATATACTGTTAGGTATTTACCAGAATAACCTCCTGTTTGATTTACCTCTCAGTCTGAAATCACTTTAGTTGGCTATAGTCAAATCAAGTCAGTTTTATTTATACAGCGATCAATTCCTGACAAATATTTCAACAAATATTTTAAGGAAATTCTGTGGTTTCAGAGGATAAAAGCAATGAAATGTCTCAACTATTGCATGAGTTACCATGGAATTATGTCCCTCAGGATGAATTATTGTTTTCATCTAGTGCCACCAACAGGTCAAAATCTTGCATATTAAGTTCTCTTGACCAAACACCTGAAAACTAATGACACTGGGCGTCAGTCTCAACTCTACTTTATGTTTAGTGATAACAGGCGATGATGGTGAACAGGGTAACCATCACAATTGTAACAAAATACTGTGATGCTTATTTCAAAACACCATTGTACATACAGCATATGGCTGTGGAATATTCTTTATATTAGAGGAATATATAGAAGGAATGTTTGGACAAAAAATAAACCCAAGACTCTCAGAAATGCACATGTGAGACACTTTTAAAACAGAGCTTATATGTTAAGTTGCACATTACTGCTGATATGTATGTCTGCCAGCTGTCCCACAGCAGTAAAAACAGTCCTGCCGCTGTCTGTTTGCATGCCCATAAAGCACATCTGAAGTTCTTCATAATAGTACTTCATCGTATCACCTTATCAGGCGGATGCAAAAGAGTCTACTGAGGTCATTTCCTCATGGGTGAGGGAAAGTCTGTTTGCTGATTATGGTCAGGTCTTCCCGCAATGTAAGGCTAATTTTAGGTATGAAGCACAGTAACACCTTCCCAACACTGCAAGGGCACACACTGATACAACACACACAGACAGAAAGCGTTCAATCGTTCTGCATGAAACTATACTGATGCATGTTACTTCTTTGGCCAGGGGTGACATGCAAAATTGTTCCATCTGGTAGCATCTTAATGGTACATGCTATAAGCATGTTTACACGCCACAAAAGACAGAAGAATCTGGATGAGGATCAGTGCTTTGCTTTATTTTGTTATCATGAGTAGCTCACCCTGTTTATTGTGGCAGAATGGTCTGCACAGAATGCAACAGGTGCAGATTAATAATTAATAAAGCCAGGTGGTAGAGTGTGTTGGACTGAGCCCCAGCCTGGGTCAGAGTCCACCACACTGGGCTCTGAGAAAAGGTGTACAGCCTCACACAGCAAAGCAAACAGTCGGCTCACACTGTGAGACTCACTCACATTTATTTAAAAACTAATTTTAACTAATGTCTTTCCTTTGTTGTTTTATGTATAGTAGCTACACATATTTAGTATTTGTTGTTTTGTGCCTGTTGAGATCCTGTCAGTTTGATATTTTGTACTTAAGTGCTTTGGAAATGAGGAATTCTAGCATACTTTACCTATTTTCCAAGGTGTATGGAGAAGAGGTAACAATGGTAGCTTTCATTGCGGTCATATGAAACACATTACAAAGAATGTTTACGGCCGGAATGTATATTTTTCGTCATATCTGTTCCTTTTTTTTACTTCATATTATTAATCCTATTTAAATGCTAAATTGAAGATTTGCCATATCAGTGAAAATGTTTTAACTGATTTACCCAGTAATAAATTGCTGAGTAATTTAGAATTAACTGCACTCAGTTGTGTTTAATTATTTCCTGTCATTATTGTGTAATTACCAGCTACCACAGCCCAAGCAAACAGGGTTTAAGGACCACGGAGTATCAGGTGTTAAATGACTGTCATAACACCACACTTCCACCATACAGGCTTACACACACTCTCTCTCTTTCTTCTCTCTCTCAGGTGGGTAGCTTACTTTATGGTCGTGACGCCACCGGGGTAAGGTGGACTGCTGTGCCGCACTGGCTGATTTGTTGCCGCCTCAGGTGCCAGCGGCGGAACGACTTTTCCTGTCTATGAGCAGAAGTGCGCCTGGGAACTTTGTGTTATTATTATTATTATTTTGCATCAATATGTCCTTCAGTCGGAAAAACTGGTCGGCTTTGTCCGGGTAAAAGATTACTGCTGGCGCTGAGTTTCTGAGGAAATTACGACACCTGTTGCTGAGGGCACCTTCTGCAGCTGCTGCTTTTGACAGTAGATATTCGTTTAACTTCACTCCAGTGGCTTCTCTGGCAGCCAAGCAGCCTATCTTGAGTAAAAACTTTTATATTGTGTAGCCAGCAGCCTAGTGAGCAGTATCATTAGTAACATCACAGGCACTTCTGTCTTTGCTGTGATATTTTGTATAATAAGCTATAAAGTCACAGTTAAGGTCTAGAAATGATGGACTATCATACTGTCTTACAGTTGAATAAAGGCGTTTGTCAGAGGAACATCAGCCCTGCTAAGAAACTAATAAACACTCACCACGCACCCATCATGCATAATACTGGTGAATGGTTGATTTACAGTTGCTTAGACAAGCAGCCAACTGTGACTTTACCAATAAAACAGTTGATGAACAAGTAAAGCAGGTTTTGTGTAGCAGCGGTTATAACTGTAATCATCCTTTCAACAAGAAAAGCAGTTTATTGGATTCATTCCTGTAGATGTTATAAAGTAGACTGATTATCTGTTCTTCATGTATTTCACTGTGTGTATCACTCCTGTTTCATTTCTGTTTCGTGTCTATGTTTGCTGACTGTTTGTTCCTGTGTGCTCTGACTCCGCTCTCAGCCTGGCGCGCCAGTGGACGATGGGACGAGGGAGGTGGAGAGGAGAGGAGGAGGGAGGTGAAGAAACTCTACCAGCGCCATTGAATGAGCCTGAAGACACGCCCACCAGCGACGGTGCCTTTGGGACAGACTCTACGACTGAGACGTCCCAGGGCCCCAGCAGGTTATTCTCACGATTTAGTAAAAGCTTGAATTTTATTGGTCATATTTGAGCTTGATTTATAGACTCTCTGAGCGTAATGCTGTTGCTACAGATGTGTACTCTCCTCTTTCTCTCTGCTTGTTTACCCGCTGCTATTATTCTGTCTTTTCCTTTGTCTTTCTGTTGTAAGAATTCATCTTCTTTGATGGTACACCTTTTTGATGGTTTAGTTCAGAAGCAGAGAGAGAGAAAGGATTCTTACACTTTGCCCCTTGGGAGTGTGTCATCTGTACTTTTCACATGAAAACCTGATACCATGCATGAGAAAGCATGACAGGCTGTCAAATCCCCGCAGCTGGTACCTGGAGGAGGCGGTCTTCAAGAGAGAGGAACTGTAGAGGCCTTTCATTAGAGAAACCGATCAGACACAGGACTGACAGGTCCTTTCACTTGTCTGAGAGGCTGTCCATCATATATATCGGTCATTCACATGTGCATATTTGTTTCAGCATGAACCAAATCCAGCTGGACTTTTATTAGAATGCTCTTGATCGCGATGGCGGAGGATGAGATTACGTGGAGCGGCTGAGGCGACAGAAGAGGAGGAAGAGGAGGATGGGCGGTAGCAGAGGAGGAGGCCAGGGGTAGGTGCTGGGAGACTTACGGATGAGGAGCAGGCGGTGTTCCCCTCTGTGAAAACTACATCAAACCACAACCACCCAAAAAAACAACATCTTACAGCCCCAACAGTCCCACCAGCAGCAGCACCAGCATCAGCATCAGCAGCAGCAGCAGCAGCAACAACAGCAATACCAGCACTAACATCACAAAAAGACAAGTAAGACTGGAATCACTCATCACCTCTGCAAAGTGAAAGAAATATTTAGTTAAACATTTTGCCATTTGACTTTAAAACTGTGGGCTGTCATGATGCCTGGTATAACAAATTGCAAATTACAGCTGAGGCTGATGGGAGTACTGCAGTATTTATTTATAAACCAAAGCATTGGACAATTGGGCTTTTGACCTGATGGTGGTACTAGATGAAAAGTCAGAGGCTCATCAACAACATTGGGATACATCATCTAGGAACCATGAATATCTGTGTACTACATTTGTATAAATCTCTGTCGTAGATTTGAACTATTTCAAAGGGATAGTGAACACTTAACACTGCTGGTGGCGATACAGAAAAAAGTCAGGGGAATCACCAAAATCATTAGGATTTACCTTCTTGGCACCTTGACTGTCAAAACTGAACTATGGTTAGCAGCTGTGTGAGGCTATGCTTGGGGTACAATGGTGCTTTGAGCTAAATGCTGGCGTCAGTATCTGCTATACTCACAATGACAATGTTGATATGATTAACAGGGTGTAGTGTTAGCATGCTAGCATTAGCTAATGCTTACTAAACATAAGTACAGCTAAAGATGATGGGTTTGTAAATTATTTACTCAAGTAGTTGGTTAGAAGTATTTATTTGAAATCTTGTGGAGCTAAGTAAACTCAGGAATCTCTAAAGTCAGTAAGTTCATCATCTGGGGACAATAATTTCATGCCAACCCATACGGTAGTTGCTGAAATGTTCAGTCTGAACAAAAGGGTAGACGACAGGCTGACATTACTGTCCCTGGTGCCATGCTAGCATGGCTAAAAATGACATGTAGTCATTTAGTGTGAACTGCCTTCACTGACAGTTGAGTCCTCTCAGAAGACAGGTAAACAGAAGAATGAAAACCTTCACTCAAATTAAAGCCATGCCTCACGAGGTCATAGCACAACGCTTTTAACAGTGTCACCCTACGGTGTAGTTAATCACAGTTAACTGTTACCCCCACACAGACCCCTGAGAATCGCGTTAATCATTTTTCTGAACCGTACAACAACAACAGCTCACCAACTTCTTTCACCTCAGGGAAGATATTACTGTCATGTGTTTTCCGTAAAGATGGAAGACAGTGAATTACAAATATTATTTAGGCAAACAAAGACATAAAGAGTATATGATGCTCCATACACATGCAGGCGCGCATGTCATAGATGCTAGTTATAAACAACTTTGGTAATTTTTTTTGAGGATACAGGCATACTATATAAATTAAAAATTTTGTATAATTTGAAGAAATGGAGGGAAATACTGTATCCTCATCTCTTTGTATTGTCATTTTGCTGGAATTGCACTCTTCAGTAGAATCTAAGTGACCATGCCAAATCATCTATAAAACTTAGATAGGCGTGCTTAAGGTCATAATTTGAACTTTATCTTTTATTACACTCCAGAGGCAGCTCTAATTCAGTAGATCTTAAATGAGGCCATAACAGTGCAATTATGTAATGCAAGAGTGTGTCTCAGGAGGCTCTGTTCAAAGCCTGTACGCTGTGCTTATGTTTGATTGTCTCTTACTGTTTGTTTCTTTATTGCTTACAGCAGTGATCGTCGACAGGCCCTGATCCCAAGCCACCGTCAACCCGACGCATAGGTTTGTCAGGTTAACAAGCAGAATTTTCTATTTATTTCTTTTTGTCGGTTAGTCATTGAGGAGCGATCCAATACAGATCAAACATTTTTTAGATAAGATAAAGGGTTGTGAGTCCACACAAAACTGGTGTAGCATGAGACAGTGTACTTCACAATAACCACAAATGTCGTCACTAAATATAGCATTTAGAACATGAAATCTGATATACTCTTCAGTGCAATCTCTCTCATACACAGACCTCTGTCTAATCATGATCAGAAAAGAAAGCAGGTGAAAATATTGTCTAAAAAGTTGGGATAACAAGACAGTGAGGCAGCCTGGCATCTCTGGTTTGAGCGTTATCATGCTGCAGTTACTTTGCTCCTCCTGTCTGACTTTTTAGCTTTGCATTATTCAAACCTCTGTAAAAATGCCAAAGAGGCCTGATTTCATGGAGATTTCATTTTATATCACTGTCTTTAAAGATGGTTATTAGGATATTGCCCGGCCTCTTATTCTAAGTGATCACGATGTTATCATTTGAGTGTTTTGACATGTTGACCTGTGTTCATTCGAGTAACTTCCAATATCTGTAGAAGGGAGTAGAGACAGATAGTTCAAACAATATTTCCAAAAGGAGACTGAAATATGGTGCAGTAAAGAACTTAAATCCTCTGCAGCTTTACTGTGAGTTTGTCCTGGATCACCTGGTGCTTTGCCGCATCATCTTCAACTGACCTTTCGGATTCACTTGTGTTTCTGCGTTGCAGTTCCGTGTATCCATCTCGCTCGACAAAGAGTCCCACCGTCAGCGGGCGCCGGCTCCCATGAGCCCTTGTTCTCCGACTGCCCCTTGTCACCTGGGAACACTGGCCTCACCCTGTCAATCTCAGTGGTGTCAGGTCCAGCGTAAAGCAAACACTGTTGAGGGTGGATTGGATGCTATGGGGACCACACCTCCTCCTGTCTGGGAGCAGTCGAATCTGATCATATGTTGCAGTGAAGTTTAAGTTATTTTACTTTACCTCAGACCCGCGAGAATGTCTCTTCCTCCAATGGCAACTTTGAACAGACGACCAAACCTGCCTTCGTCAGACAGAGTTCCAGGACTATATCTTTCAGGGTAAACACATCAACCTAACCGACACACACACACACACACACACACACACACACACACACACACACACACACACACACACAAACATGCATGTGCACTTTTTCCCATCATCAACTTTTGCTTATTTGACTGTTAAAACACAATTTAATCTCGCAACACCCATCGGGCTATCAGTTAAGGTAGAATTTGCTTGTGCCACTTATGCCACTATGCTAATCGCTGACAATATTTACCAGCTGCCACTGCTGACTGGTTCCTTTGGTATCTCTTTGTATCCACAAGAAGAGAGAGGATGTTTGTGCTGCTTGTTGTTAGCTGCTGACATTTGGATGACAGGTCACTAACACACACACTTGGCATCTCTTAGTCCTCCACAGATAGTAGAAGAAGAAAAGAAAGAGAAATTACCACTCCAGAATTGAAAGATCCTTGTCTGTATTTAAGCCACTTTGTTTGTATATTTTTATTAAATGCATTGTTTAATTTGTTTTAGTGCAAGTAGAGGTGGCCACAAGTTTGAATAACACAGTAAGATAACGCCTTTCACCTGATGTAAATTAATTAATTAAAAAAGTAATAACAAATTTTCAATCAATCGATTACCATAAACTGAATGGCAAACAGATTTTTTTGGTTTATAGTATCCAATGTCTTTTTGTGGTATTTACTATATTTAATCATATCTGCACATATCAGTTGAGTAAAACATTACATTATTTGTTTTAAAAAATTTCTACATAGATGATTTACAGTGTCTTATACTAAGTATCCTGGGTTTGGAACAGGACCCAACATGGAGATGAAGACAACCATCATTTTTCCAGAGAAGGTGAGATGATTTTGTACCTTTTCGAATGTTTAACTATTGTAGTTTTAGTCAAACAGTGAACACAGCTGAAGTGCATGAGCACATTTCCTGTTTGTCTAGCCCAGGCAGAGTGGATTTCATCCAGGTCCATCCAGGAGAAGATGGAAGACTCGCACAGGTCAGACTCTCAGCCCACAACAACACATCATAACTCGGGCATTCCCTATGCACCCAAAGCAACAATCATCTTCTTACTACTTCTTGTCTATCAAATGGCAGTATTATTACTGATGGTGTTTTCTGGACTTCTGCTTCCTATATGTTGATGCTCAGGAACTGACATAATGCGATCTCCAGATGTGACCCAGAGGACTCCTTGTCTTCGGGACGAGGTGTCCAGGAAGAGAGGTCTCTTTTGAGAAGGAGAAGCAGTGCTGCTCCCACCAGCCCTGTGAGTTTCCAGAGACAGGTACATTCATTGCTCACCATCCACTTTTAGCTCTGTATTGATGCACATGTACTGTCAATGCTTTTGCACGCCTTTACAGCTGTGGGACTAATGGCTGATTATCTTATCTCAACTTAAATTTTAGTAATGAAGCAAAGCACAACAGGTAAACTATTCAAAAATACATAAATAAAAGAAAGATGTAAACAAACAATAATGATAGAGGGGGATCTAGAGAATTGAAATAGAAGGTATACTTATTTAAATGCTGTTTAATTTCATGTAACATGTAATATTACAGCTACAATTCCTGGTATCATTAACACGACTGGGTTCTGATTATTTCACATCTCAGTTACTTATGAATTCAGACACTTCACATCAGGAATGTCGACTGGATCAACCGCTGGCTCAACAAGACCAACCAAATCAGCCTCACACAGTCCTGTATGGCTACCTATTAACCAGGCTATTTGTATTGCAAACATATCACTAAATGAAGTCATATAAAAAGTGTAGAATCTTGCAGGTAGAGTGGCAGTACTTTTCAGTTAAGTGTGCCTCAGCAACTTGGAGGAGGGTGTTTTTGTTCCACTGCCATTGTCATATTAGTCTTAGATTTACAGTCATTGTGTGATTGTGGTCAGGTACCTCTCATTGATTGTATTCAGGGGTGGAGGAGTGTAAACCCTGAGCAAAACACTAGATTAAGTGCCTGATCTGATCTTTTGGTTATTATTCTTCATAGGGAAACTTAGCTGAGAATATCAGACACAAGCAGCATTTTATACTGTATATACAGAGAGATGTTTTTCTTGCTGCCTACTGCTGCTGTGTCAAGGCTTAATTGCTTTTTGGAAACGTGATAATTTTCATTTTATTTTCTATTTATAGGACTCTGAGACATGTGGACATCGCAGGCAGCCTGTTGAGAGCACAGGGGAGACAGTGTCTCAAAAGCCAGCCCGGTAAATCTAGTGAAGGATTTATAATGTCCAACAGGTAGAGTTACTGTCCTGGCCACCGTTTGTAGTAACATACAGCAATATTTATTTGCCTGACATAAGCAGATCTGAGGCTGCCAGCAACTCTTTGACATGTTTATAGTGAAATATGAAACTAAAACTATTTCTGTTGTACTTCGCTTCTGTTTTGTAATTTGTAGGATTAAGAAGACGGCAAGAGACAAAGAGAACTGGGAGATTAATGAATTCCACGACTGACTGATTGCTTTTTCAAGCTTTATATGTTGTTTTTCTTAACTGCCAAAGCACACAGAGGTGGAAAACAGACAGAGAATTAGAAAGTAAGCTGAGTTGTAGTTTAGGAGACTGAGGAAGATGAATTTGTTTTAAAGTTAGAGGCTTCTATCATACATTTTCTACATTACTTGAAGTATAAATTTGTCTTTTTTCAAACATAAGAGAAAGATGTTCAGCAAAGGATTAGGAAAGTGACAGAAAAGAGGAAAGGCAATGACAAATTAGTTTTAAAACACTTCAGGGTGTTTGTTTTAACTTTGTGTAATTTTTTCAAGCACTTTAAATGGGTGGAAGGTCTTAAAGCTAATGATACCCATGTTTATTGGAATTACAGTAGCGGGAATTCTTGAGTTTTAATTGTATGTTTTCATCTAATCTGCCAAATGTTTTGTTTGTGTGTCCTTGTAAGATGCTGTCTGTCTGAGGAATAAAATGTTTTACTACATATGTCTGCTATAAATTTATTTTAATTGCTCAACATGGAAACAGTGTCTTTCTTTCAGTAATGCTCTTAAACAGCATTATCTCAGAGGAGGTATCGTGACAAGAGAGTTGGATGTCTGTGTTTTGTCAGTGGCAGGGTGCCATACATGGGTGAGAGAGTGTGTGAGCATTTGTGTGTGTGTGTGCATGAATCATTGTCTGTGAGCAACTGCAGACTTATCTGGATCTTTCTGGCGCTGTAACCCGCAGTCATGCACACAGCTGCCTTTTTTGGGAATGGTGATAATGGAGAGTACATGCTATCTAAAAAGTTTATTAATAACACAACAAGGGGTCCTAAAGCCTCTTCCCCCACCGCACAGTCCGTCCCTTTGCCCCCGTGAGACTTACCTCACGTTCCTGTTAGAGAGAGTGAGGATCTCCCCTCTGCTGCACTTTGAGTATCTTTCTCCATCAGCTCTCACTGTCCATCAGTCCATCTCATCTTGAGGTAGGTTTCACTGACTGTCCGTGCAAGAACGTAAAACTAAAACAGACTAAAAAACACTACAAAAGGTTATTATAAAGATGCTGTGATGAAGTGCAGAGATTGTGTGGGGAACACATTTCTAGGTGTGAATTCATGGAGTTCACGAATTCAGATTGACTGTTGGCAAGACCTGAACACTCACCACCATGTCAGACAACGAGGAAGTGGTGGAGGAGTAAGGAGGAGTAGTTGAAGCTTACCTCATTTCTCATGCATCGTATCATACAATAGACGGTTTAAATATGCTTAATATGTGTCCTGCACATGTACAAACAGATTTGCTATATAGCTGTAAAAGTTTTCTTTTATCTATTGTAATGATAGCTGTCTTGTCATGCAGTTTGTTATACTGCTTGTGGTTGATGTTATGTGATGATGGACTGCTATGTGCTGTATTTGCATCAGAATAGTAATGCATATATGTGTTTGAATTTCACAGGGAGGTGGAAGGTAAGAGCCTCAATCATGACTCACTCATCATTACAGTAGTGAAAGGCATACTGTTAAAACTAAAGCTATGCTGTTTAGACAAATGTTTTCTTTAAATAATCCAATTAGCTTAATGTTGTAACCTGCTACATAATATACTACATACAGTATTATATAGATTTAAAAGGAAAGGCTTTTTCTTAGTTTCTTAGTCTCTTGTGAATGAAATGTCAGATTATGATCTATGAATTAAATGTTAATGTTCAGCCAGTCAAGTCAGCATGAAGCTTCCATAGCTGCAGGTGGGGAAGGTGGGGAAATCCTGTTATATATACAATGTAAATAAGCAATATGCAGCACCACATAATTAACAGGGTGTCTGCTTTTTTCTTCTCCTAATGTTTGAGGCTTATCACAATGCAGCACAAAGTGTGTTTGCACCAAAACACTTCCTTGCTGAGTCAAGGATTGCAGTAGGTAGATTTATTTATTTTTTTAATCCACAGGATGTAAAGGTATTTGCTCAGGGTCTTGATGCCGATGTCTGTTTCCTGTTTTTCTTTTGCTCATAATCATAGCATTAGTGGCATTATAGCAAAAGTAGCTGTGTGTGTATAACATGAGGCATGATAAACCACAGTTTGCAATTCTCATTACGTGATTACATTTCTAAATTCCTTCTGTGTGTATTTCCCTGGCTGTGTGATTCAGAAGAGGAGGCTGCGGAAGGTACGGAATGTCTTAACTTTACAGAACAGCTTTAGCAATGACATTTGTAAACAAAGTTCTGGGTCATCTACGAATGATTTCTGGTCATAGTTCATTAACATCAAATGCCATTTAAAATGTTCATGAACATCAAATCCCAACCAACAGGTGGAATGGTAGATACACTTTGTCCTGCCAGTCAGGGTGTTTGTGGTTAAACCAAAATAGCTATGACTGACATTCATGAATAATTATATTGAATTAGTCATGCTTTATCTCACCAAGCTTTGAAAGACATACTTGTCTTTCTTTCTTTCTTTCTTTCTTTCTTTCTTTCTTTCTTTCTTTCTCTCTTTTCTTTGTGTGTGTCTGAGTTTTGCTGGCTGCTCTGCTGGCTGACTGGCTGCACTAACCACATCTGTGCTTTGCTCAGCAGAGGAGCAGGGGGTAGAGGAGGAGGTGGAGGAGCAGGAGGAGGAGGAGGAGGAGGAGGCAGAGGAAGGTACTGCTTGAGCTTTTGGGTTGAAAATATTTTTTTGGATATACTCCATAGGCAGTAAATGTCCGGGCTGATTTTGGTGACATGGGGCAAATAACAGTTGACCCCCCCCCCCCCCCCCCCCCCCCCCCCCCCTCGTGTGTTGGTGCACATGCAGAGCAACTAGTCATAAAAATAATAAATTAATAAACAATACATTATTATAAATTATTATTTAATTTGAATAATTAAATGAAATGTTCTGGCACACTGTCCTGGATTCTAATAGCTTAGGATCCAACAAGTATTACTGAGAAATAATACTTATATAATACTCAAAATAACCAACAATAATCAACATTTGGCAGGCAATGTCACACCAAGGAAGACAAAATAAATAAAAATATAAATACATGCTTAACTAGCTAACTAAATAATAAATGAATATATGCAGAAATATATTTCTCTTCTACATGTAGTTCTACTCTAAAGCAGAAATTAAGAAATACATTTTATATGTTATTCCCTGTTAAATAATCAAATGTATTGATTGATTTATTTAGGCATTAATTATGTATTTTTATATCTATGTATGATGAATAGTAAAGTCATTTTTTGTCCTCCATAGATATTACATTGTTGCTGATCCAACTTTTCTGGACGGCACTTTAAACTATTATATGCCTGAACAAACATTGTCTGTGTCCACAAAGTCAGTCTCATTTATTGTGAGTAATGGCTATATTATCTATCACCTGATGAGATCATATTTGGGACTTTGCTTTGTTCTCACCCTCTCTAAAGTTCCCAAATATTGACCGTGGTTGCTCAAGAACTTGTTCAGTAATTTTGTTTTGAAATGTCTTATCGCATAAGTTTAAAGACCCTTGTCAGGGTTGGCAAAAGTTTAGTGCCATCACAAACACACACACATGCTCAACACACACCACTTCACACAAGCTCTGAGGGATATCTGCTTTAATTCCAGAGGGGAGAATATTCAGAAACTGATTAAGCCTATCTCTCTGCAAGAAGCCTATGGTGTTTAAACAAACTTTGTCCATCTTACTTGGGACATTGAGTCAACCACCATAATGTAGATATCCTCAAAAAGTGTAAATGTTCCCGTAATAGCTGAATGAGGGAAAAGAGAGAGAGATGTTAGCAGCTGTTCTTCATTCATTCTCCTTTCAGTACCATTAACTTATGAAAAAATGGCAGGTCATTGACAAGGAGAGCGATCAAATAAGGCAATGAAAACAATATCACACCCTGTGATTGTCAAGATTTGTCACTGAAATGTCACTTGTTGTACAACTTCTTTTCTGCCAGAGGTCAAGACAGGAAGAAGAAAACCTGCCGCAGAGGAGGAACCGTGAAGAACAAGGTGAGGGGTCTGAAAATTGGAAAACATTATTGCCAGGTTGTTTTTTGAGTAGACATTTAGTCAGTGTTGTTACAATAGCCTGTGTTTATACAAGAAGACAATATAAGGGTGTAGTGTTGAGTATGTGTTGAAAACACAGTGACAATGATTAATTTTTTTTCTGTCCGTGAACCATGAGACAGACAGATTGGAAATGATCAGCCATCTCAGTCACACTTCACTTTGGTATGTGACAGTCTGCAGTTACTGATAAGCTCAATGAACATGTTTTCCTCAGCCCTCTGTCTTGTCTTATTACACCCAGACATAGCCACTGGGTGAGAGAATCCTCAGGCTCCTATTGCTCCTCAGCCCCAGGGCTCTGCTCATTAGTCAGGATTGGATCATTGCTGTCACAGTTAATCAAAGGCTTAGGCTTCTTGTTGCCAGTCACGTTGAACACGAGCAATATTAGCTTCGATCTATTCCTTTATGCCTTCAAATCAGCAAACTACTCTGGCCTAAGCACCCGTCAACTGTCACCTGGATACTACACAATGGCCAGGAAAGAGTGACTTTCTGACTTAGCAAAATGGTTTGTGAATGCAGCATTTCATACTGCCAGTTCAGCTTAAAGCCATCCCTACCAGAGGCTCATGGGATGGCAATCTCTGTTGTTCCAAATTCACTTCATCCAGACTGAAATATTCCAACAACTAAGATGGATTACTATGAAACTTTGTATGACATTCATGGTCCCCAGATGATAACCCTACAGACTTGGAGATCTCTCTCGACTTTTACTAGTTCCACAAAATTTCACCAAATACTTCACGACCAGATATCTGCAAAACTATTCCCATCAACTTCAGCTGCATGAGCAAATGTTAGAATGCTAACAGCCAGATAATGAATCACTCATCTTCTGAATCCTATTGAGATCCCGCACTTTTCTTTTAACTCCACAAAATGTAATTTTACCAAATATGATAAACATGTAATAAGTAAACATGTTTTCAGTGTCACTGTGAGCATACTGACAACATTTAGCTCAAAGCCCAATATAGCTCACAGCCACTAGCCATAGTCTAGTCTCCTTTAAAACAGCTCCGTTGAACTCTGTTGCTATTGTAAATATGGAGACTATACAAAGTTTTATATTCTTGTTGTTTGTTGGAGTGTCATTCAGAGGTCACAGATTCCATACCTTCTTTGGTAAGAAACTGCTTATCAAGATTATTCCTCCCTAGATAGCTAGAGCTCTGATATTTGGATATGTGCAACACTTCACTTTTTGACACACCTCAACACAAAGTCAAGCAAATAGTATATTAGATTTTCTCAGTGCCTGTTATGTCTTTCTGTCCTTTTCATGCACTCTGATATATAATTTTGTCTGTCAGCGGTAAAACACTTCAATTTATCCCAAATGCCAAAGTCATTTAACACACAGTCGTTAAAACACAAATCTCTCAAGCATTTTGTTCTGATTTCAGATGGAGAAGGGAAGTAGAGGAAGGAGAAGGTAACGCCATATTCTAAACTACATCAAAATGAAAGCTGTACACGGTAGAATTGTTTTTCTTGAAGTGACCAGGATCAGAACTGAGCACAGATAAACATTCAGTTAAAACAAAATTTCCAGCTGTTGTACACGTACACTGGAACCCATTGTCATAACTTGCTGGCATTTCCTCGTAGGGATTATAATAAATGCATTGGTGTGGTTTTGGTAAGTGTGTGTACAAATGTGAGGTCTGGCTGAGCTCATTTTTGTTTTGGCTCACTTTTTTCTTTTCTGCAGAAGAAGAAGCCAACCAAAATCTGTATGAGTAACACTCACTGATGTGCACACACACATATTTAATCCTCTATAGTATTTCAGGGAGACCAAAATTTATGGTAGAGCTAATTCTATTACCTGTGGCAAAGCTCTGAAATTAAAGGCATAGTTTTGGGGAAATGATTTGTTCTTTATGCAGAGAGTCTGATGAGAAGATTGATACCACTCCCATGTCTGTATGGCAATCTACCACACCATTGGCAGCCATTAAGTTTAGCTCAGGACAAAGACTGACAGCACGAGGAAACACCTAGCTTGCCTCTGTGCCAAGGTATCAAAATCCTTCCACAGGCACCTCTTAAGCTCACTGATTAGCACATTAGATGTTACTTGTTCTGTGCAAATTTACTGCTCCCAGCCAAGAAATACTGTGGCACATAAAATTATACTTCAGGTTTTGAAAGAATCAATTAATCAAACAGCATATAACAGGTTAATTAGTGAGAAAAAGATATTGCATGACCTGATAAGGACAGTAGTTGAGGTTAGTTGTCAAGTGATCTGATGAGTGATTTGGCCCGCTCGTCATGACGGTCCGCAGTTGATGCAGCGGCTATGACACACAACCCATGGAGGCTATTAAGCATTAGCACCAGAGAGCTGGAATTCATATTCCTTCTCTGAATTATGACTTAGTCAAATCTGAACACACAAACATGATACACATTTAGGTGTGCTTCCTGTGGATTTTAATATGTAAAATAATAAATCCACAAAGAAATTATAAAAATAAAGATGCTCCTCATAACTTCAGAGCTTGTCTGAGAATCATTACAGGTTTCTTCAGTATCAGAGTAATCCAGTAATAACTGTCTTATACATATATGAGAGTGGTATCAATCTTCTCATCAAATCATTAATGCTACGCCGAACCCCAAAGTAAGTCATCAGTGTTTAGAGGTACTATTAAATACAGTGACATTCATATACAGAATATGAATTGGTTCAGACTGTGTATCTAGATATCAAGACTTACAGTTTGCAAAACCATGACCTGATTTCATCTCTCGACATTTACAGGCACAGACATGCAGGAATACATTGAAGGGACATTTTTTTGGCATGTTGAATTTTATCCTTATCTGACACCCATGCTGACAGTGACTAATTTTTTTTCCATTTCTTCCTACTCTATTTTATCACTTTTGTTCACCCACTGTGCTCTCTGTTTTTTTCTTTAAAAAAAACAAAAACATCTCCAGGCCATTTATCATGCCAAACCTCATCCCCCCTAAGATCCCAGATGGAGAGAAGGTGGATTTTGATGTGAGTGACAGGATCACCTGTTTACTTATATTACATACTGTGCATAGGTTTCTGCCTCAGGGGATATTATGTAATTTCAAACATCATCAGAGGTTAGGTTGGGATAGATATGTTGATGTTAAACATGTTCTAGAGTTCCTATTAAAAACAAATAGGCCTTCTTAATTTTCAGCAAATTCCCAAAGAAGAGATGAATAACAAATACCATATGTGTTCTTTCCTTTCATTATGTGGAAACCAACAAAACATATCCCTTTTGGTTTTTGTAGGATATACATCGTAAAAGGATGGAGAAAGACCTGATGGAGCTTCAGACTTTGATTGAGGTTCACTTTGAGAGCAGAAAGAAGGAAGAAGAGGAGCTCATTCATCTCAAGGAGAGAATTGTGAGTGCTCTATACTATTCAAATCTATTCACACACACAAGAAAGTTAGGTCTGTTAAAGTGGGCTACTTTGTTGTGCAGGAGAAGCGCCGTTCTGAGCGAGCAGAGCAGCAAAGAATCCGCAGTGAGAGAGAGAAAGAGCGACAGAAGCGTCTTGAGGTAGAGTCCTGCTCCAGCTGCTGTAATGTAATTTATAAAGCTGGCTACAATTCACTCCTGGTCTCTCTCTTTCAACCCGTGTCTTCTCTAGGAGGAGAGAGCTCGTAAGGAGGAGGAGGAAGCCAAGAGGAGAGCAGAGGATGACGCTAAAAAGAAGAAAACCCTGACCAGCCTCCACTTCGGAGGATACATGCAAAAGCTGGTGAGCAAGTGGAGGCTTTGTGGTGGGGACTTCCAAGAAGTTAAAGTAGTAAAATTTAAGGAATGTAGTCCAGAGCCATGAATTTCACTTTCCCACAGACAGAGAAACGGAGTGGTAAGAGGCAGACTGAGAGAGAGAAGAAGAAGAAGATCCTGAGTGAAAGACGCAGATCTCTGGACATTGAAAACTTGAGCCAAGAGAAGCTCAAGTAAGTTGAGAAATATCACAATACATTCAAAGATAAAATATTTTTCTAAGGGATGTTGTTCATGATACACACGAGGTAGTGAAAATAATCCCTCAACAACAACTGCACAGTCTCACGTTTCTTCGTCTCACAGGGAGAAAGCGAAGGAGCTGTGGGAATGGATGTACCAGCTGGAGGCAGAGAAGTTTGAACTGCAGTACCAGTTCACCAGACAGAAATATGAGGTGT
The DNA here is from genome assembly GCA_033238685.1 of Lates japonicus. NCBI lineage: Eukaryota > Metazoa > Chordata > Actinopteri > Centropomidae > Lates > Lates japonicus. Next base: position 28,190 of record BRZM01001405.1, read on the forward strand.
GTTTGTGTGTGTGTGCAAAGGTATACAACACATATCATTCAAGTAAGACACCGCAACCTCGTTTGAGTAACATTCGTGTGCTTTCTTTGTTCCAGATTAATGTGCTGAGGAATCGTGTCAGCGATCATCAGAAAACGTGAGAATGAACTGAATTCTTTCTCTTCCTGATGACACAAACATTTTTCACACAGGTGCACCTGCTCGCACACTACGTACCTAGTCTACCTAATTGACAGAATGCAGGATGCTCGATAGGAATTTAACTGTCCAACAGGAGGCGAATCAGCTCCCTGCTCTGGGTGTTGCTATTACTGACAGCATGAGGAAACATTACTACTTTGCCTCTGTGAGACACTTGTTTAGCATACTAACTAGCTGCGTTCCCTTTGACATTTAACCTCACTAACAAAACCTCTATTTCCACCTGTCAAGTGAAATGGCCTCAGAGAAAAAGAGTCTCCCAGCTTTGGAAATCAGTTTTTGTAAAACCTCCAGTTTGCACAGGTTTAATGTGTCTCCCCATGACAGGTAAACTAAACTGTATGTGTGGAATTAGAGGGGTGTCCTTTTAAGGTTAGAGTTAATTAAACAACTGAAACAAAGTTGGTTAATCTTTTGTTAAGTTTGTACTTTGGCCTGAGGACAGGCTGCCAAATTTTGCACAAATGCCCCTCAGTGTTGTCAGAATACAGAGGACACAACAGAGCCACAGACAAAACAGTTAAGTTGTAAAGAAGCTATAACTGATCACAGCATGCGACTGTGAGTTATTTTTCATATAAATGGCTGTGTTGACAGAAGACCATCACTTGCCTCTGTGCACGATGATTTGTCACAACGGAGGGTTTGTGCGGCAAACCCTTTGAGTGCTCATCACTAATTTTGAGCCCGGACAAGTACCACACCCTGTCACAGCCTGGCTCTCATTTTGCTTGTAATAAAAAGTTAACGACCCCCCCGAGGGCTCTGTCACTTACTTCAACTGGGAGAGCTGGCTGAATGGCCGGGTGTGGCAGACAAGCAGGTCAGCTGTCACACTTCTCACAGACACACCAAAAAGAGCCTCTGAGATGGCTGAGCGTATCTCACGCCGTGTACTTTTCGCCTTGTTATTTTTGGAATGGATGGTAGACGATTCTGCCACCTCAAAGTGTCAGCTAAATGTGCGTTCTCATTGCTTTTTGTGGACGAACAAGTCAGGCCTGATGTCTGCCTGCATGTGACCTTTCCACTTGTTTTTTCACCAGATCCAAGAGGACCAAGAGAGGCCTAAGGAAATAGATGCTGACATGCCGAGTGAGCAGTGTAACATCAGCCCTGACCCGCAGCTACGACCTCAAACTAAGTCCTGGCTCTCCTGCCACACCCCAGCCCCACCTGTTTCCCTAATACCACCACCTACAGTACCAATTATAACCAGTTTTCTAGCTCCATCTCAATCTATTGCTCTCCTCTTTTTCCCCCCATCCTTCGAATTAGATGCTCTGTGTTTGATAGTGTAAATAAAACCGAGTCAGTTTCATCACTTGCTTCCTGCTCTTTCAGACGTTTTTGGCGCCCGTGCATGTGTTCGTTAACTCAGCTTTAAAAACTGCACAGAGAATAGAATGACTCTGCAGTACAATTAAGACATGAATGCAGAGAGCCTAAAGCAAAGACAGGAAGAGACACCTTCCTACTCAGAGACGGGCTCTGACACGACCTGGACTGACATAATGCTCCTTGCCTCGCCCACACCTCCACCCAACACACACACAGACACACACACACAGAGCTGAAAGAGAATGAATCATTTACATTTACCCGTAATACAGGTGGGAAAATCCTCTTTATGAAAAAAGATGTTCCTCCTCCAACTGTGTTCCACCTTTTTTTTGTATCAGATACTCATCTCAAAGTGAATTCTTGGTTTCGATCAGACTTGCATATGCAAAACTAAATCCCAGTTAAGTCATTGGTGGGGATTAAATATGCTGGAAAGGTTATAACATGAAACAAGCATTCCATTCAGTGGTAGCATGATTTATGAACTTGTGGTCAGATTATACCAAGCACACAAATCTGCTGTCAGGGATGACTTAGTTTGTCTTTATGATGCTCTGTGTCACTTTTCAGTATTCTACCACTTGGGGGAAGGGCAAATCTCATATATCCTAATATTATCTAAATGAAAAACTGAATATTTATGGTTCAAAGTGATTTACATTCATGAAAGAAGTGATAAGTGAGCCAACAAAGGTATCTGCTGTTTTTCCAGCTGCTTTTCATTACCTGTCAAACAGCACCAGCGGCAAAAATTCAAAGAAACAGAGACAGCTGTTGATCTGGTAGTGTCACGTTAATGATAAACAGAAAGGACTGAAGGATCAACGGATGAAAAATGTACAAACAAAAAGCTAATGATTTATACCTGCTGATCCAGGCAACCAGTCAATTTTAGTAGGATAGAAAAAGTACAGGGAAAAAAGACAACACAGTCATATTCAGTATATTGTGAATATTTGAAATGAATGATTAATGTATTCCTGTGTGAAAACAACGCAATGTGCAAAAAACACATTAAAAATCAACCTTTGGGATTTAAATCTCACCAAACCTGCTTCAGTCAGACCCTTACACTCAATTTGGAAAATGGAGCCAAAAAGGCTTCTCATTTTACTTTCATAGCTGTTCTCTTAGTCAGAGGACGGCATGCACACACAAACACCACAAAAACCCAGCTGGAATGAGAACTTGGAGCTTAATTAGTTCAAGAAATGGGATGAACACAGATACCAGTATCTTTCTATCTTTCCACACAGCTCATATTGTGTAAATATGTCTAATATGCACATAGTATGTTAGCACACTGAGTAGTTAGTTGGTTGTTGAAGAAAAGATCACCACTTACAACGCTGTCTGCATATATGTCATTTATTCTACGTACAGACTGAGTGACAGGGAATGCTCCTAATTACAGGCCACACACATTTCTCCAAAAATACATTCTCAGAAATACTGACATCAATCTTCACAGAGGCAAGCGAACCTCAGCGTGACTGTGTGTCTCGAGCATAAAAACAGTCCACTGCAGTGTATCGTGGGACCGTGGAGAATCCCCACAGCTGCCAACCATCTCATCTCCTCACAAGGATGCGTTAGTGATTGAGGTTTCAGAAGGAATTAGAATTTTAAACATTTTAAAATCATCTGATTTCAGTAAACAAGATTGTACTTATGAGAGCAGACACCCTTTAATGTGTAAGTACCCTGTACTTTAAGTAAATCTGAATATGTACCTCTCAACTGAGGTAGCGCACACAAATCATAATTCATTAGAATTATGTTCGAGGGCACAGCCCCTTCATTATCTCCTTGCTGTTCTATTGAATTAGATCAAAGATCACTTAAAAGGCTCTATGTGTGATGCCAGCAGCTAACACTGACTGTGTGGATATACTTTATAAGATTTTTTTTTTTTTTTTAATGGGCTGACTGCAAATTTCTATACATAGTAAATCGAAGTGAATGGGCTCCAGCTGTGCCCAGGTGTTACATGTCATGTGCTATATTCCAATCCTCCTCGGTCTCCAGTTTCTTAGTGTGTGCAAGAACACAAACAACAGTGAAATTTAAAAAAACAACACATAAGAGAATTTGTAGATTTCCATATGCAAGTTAATGACAAAGCAATATAACAGAAGAAGGCGCTTCATACTACTCCTTAAAGAAACAGTTTGAGGCTTTGAGAAATAAGTTTATTTGAAGGCTTGTCGAGATTTAGATGAGAAGATCATTACAAAATATTAAGCCATCACTGTGTAAACTTAGCTTAGCAAAAAGACTGGGAACGGTAGGGGAACAGTTTGTCTGGCTCTGACTAAAGGCAAACACCTTATGTCTTGTTTGTTTAAGCTACACAAAAAATTAGGTGTAAAAACATGGTTTTATGAGTTCCAAGTGTTGCTTTAACACCTTAGTTTTTGTATGAATTAATCAAACAAGATATTCATTGCTGGTAGGAGGTTTTTTTTTTAACCTTTGGACAGAGCCAGGCTAGCTGTTTCCCCTTGTTTCCAGTCTTTGTGCTAAGCTAAGCTAACCAGCTGCTGACTATACAGACCGCTGTGGTATTGATCCTCTTGTGCAACTCTCAGAAAGAAAGCAAATAAGTCTGTTTGCCAAATGTCAAACCATTCACTCAACTATTTAGGCACTATTGTTGTAAGTGAACATAATGAAGTAACAAAAAATTCAAATAAACTGCATTTAACATTAGAAATGTAGCATTTCTTTGCTTCTGTGTGGAAACTTTGCAAACCCAAGTGCTATTTCTTTCTTGAATTGAGCATTTGCTTTGTCTTTTTACATACTGTAGGTACATTCAACATATTAAACCATATTAAACCTATCAACTTCAACAAAGTGAACAATTAAAAAAAAAAGACAAAACAAAAAAACTGATTTCTAAAATTGTTGCTGTTTTACTTTATACCTACAGAGCGCACGCTTTGGATGTACAAGATTTTATCTGATAGCAACAGTAACACAAACACACACAATAGTCTTTTAAACTGTTCATATATTTTTCTTACTGCTTTCATTTTCAGCTGCTCAGTCCTCAAGGCCACAGATGTTTTAACTTCAAGCCACTTGTAGACACGTTTAATTTATGGATCTGAATAGTCACTGTTTGTCTTCTGTAACATTTCACTGCAGATAACATGGTCTGTCCACATTGTCTGTATTGTGGCTGACAGTCTGTGAGAACTAGGTTTCAGCACACTTCACCTACCAAAAACACTCTCACCCATTTATATACACAGACAGAAACATATCCAAATTAAATACATATAACACCGGCAGGATTACTCAAATTAAAAGCTCTTTTTTCTCTATAGTATGTACAATACATGATTGACTTGTAATTGCTAGGATCTTTTAGCAAGGCTATTATATGAAGAATTGTACTCTCCTTGTTGCAAGGGTGTGGCCACAGCAGTGTCTAAACATGCTGGTTTCCATCTGCAAGTACACACACGAGCACATGGAGGAAAAGAGGAAAGAGAAAAGAGAGGAGAGAAAAAAGTTTTAATCCCTTTGATAGAAAAATCTGCTCATTCTGAATCCTGAATACATGCAGCTATAAGCATCCCAAAAATACAGAGACCGTACCTCTCGGGCTTGCGTGGTGCCACTCATTCATTGCACTCACTCGATAATTTGCATCGCCCTGTGCACTGCTGAGGTGTTCTCATTGACAAAAAGTGACTTGGCCAATCCCAGCTGTGGAGTGAAAAGTTAAAAAGAAATCAGTGAGGGGTGGCCCACAGATGCAAGCACACGCATAGACACACACACAACGTGCCCTCGCCCTAACTGTGAAAGGAAAAGCACTGCGTCAGCACATGGAGGAGCCTTGGGCGAATTACAGCAGTGTGAAAACCAGCTTCTCTTCCCAGCTCTACTTATCTGTCACTTTTTTTTACTTGATTCATAACATGTATACACACTGCTGTTACTCATACGATAAGCACACTTGCTCATACTCACATGCTCACACACACATTTCAAGGAAACATTCAATGTATTCTGTCTGTGCTCCACCCTGTCCACCTCTGACCCTCACTGTCTTGACCTCTTTGTCATCTCTGTCTTTCCAATTTCCACATATTACTCCACCCATAATAGACACCGAGCACTGAAAACCAGTCTGCCAGGATTCCAGTCTGACTGTTTCTGTGTTCGCTGAACTCTTGGGTGTGGCAGGAGGGAAGGGAAAGTGACTGTGCGAGCCAAAGAAATAATAACAAACACCCACCCATTTCAGCTGGGAGCCTCCCGCTGCTTGTGCAACGGCAGTGGGAGCATGTGCTAAACTTTAACCTGATGCATACATGCGCGTCTACCTTAAGAGAATTTTTAACAGTCAGCAAAATGTTATGTGTTTCGCTTCTGTCTAATTTACCTTTTTCACAACACCCTGAAAACTCTTCTCATTCCACAGGCTGTAGAGCAGCAGTGAGGCTGCTTTGCTGCCTTTAGGAAAAGACCTATAGGACAGAGGAGCAGACATTAAGAGAGAGCACAGGTTAGCAGCACAAGATAAGACAAAAGCAGATAGAAAATAACTTTTGGCCAATACACTGCTATAGCAACTGCAGTGGTGATGGTAGATTACAAGCTTACTTGATGTATATTTGCTGTAAAAAGGGAGGAATTCATAGTTTGCTTATCGTCCCGCATCATTATTTGTGAAGATCTTTATGTTGCTTACAGTGCCTTGAAATGATGGCTCACCAAAATCATAAAATAGAAACAGTTTTCCTCACTGACCCTCAGCAGTATCTTGCCATAGAAATAGTTTTGGTTTTACGTTTTGAGATACGCATCTCTGAGATTTCACATTTTCAAGATCCAACAGCAACATCTCTATTCAGATCCAATTTACCAACGAATCAACTGCAACTTCTGACAATGACTTTGTAACAGGAAGATTGTGTCTGGAGGAAGGAGTCGACATTATAAATGTTTATTTTGCCGTGAGCACCGCAAAAAAAAATTCCATTGCATCATGGTGAAGGAAACAAGAGTCAAACAGATCTTAAGATATATAAACATATACTTAAGACTCAAAACAACCTGCATGGATAAATACCACAAGAGAGGCAAAGTGAGGCGAGGAGTTTATCTATGTATCACCTTCCAATCACAGAGGCAGTTCAGAATGTTGCGGCTATGAAAGCAGAAATAAATGAATAAAAACTCACCTGTTCTCGCTGAGGTCAGCCAGTGATGACACCAGTTCATTATTAATGACCTTCTTGCTGACCTCAGGGTCTCCCAGCATCAGACTCCGTACTGTGTTGCAAGTTGTTGCTATAGTATCATCGTTTTTCCCCATTTCCCGGGGTCCAGAGGAGAGGAGGCCTGTGAGCTCAGGCAGAATCTGCTTTGCTGCAGAGAAGGAAACCAGTAAGTCAGATTTATGTGGACAAAAACTACTTTTATGTAGCCGACATCAACATCTCACGCTTCTTCTTACCTATGGAGGTCTGCAAGCCGTTGGTCCGAGACAAGTTATTCAGCAGGGACGTGGCCGTCTTCTGCAGGCTAGCGTTAGGTGACTTTAACAGAGAGGACATGTGCGGCAGAGCACCCAACTTCTGAACCAGAATCTGGCTCATGGCATTGGAGCCCTAAAACAGCGCAACATATAGTAGCAGAACAAAAGGAGGGAAATACATCAGCTGCTTCTCCCACTTCACTGTAACGGTTCATATTCTTCCCATATGCGCACTGTGAAATCCAGTCCAGATGACTTTGTTGCATGCCTCCCACTTTCCCTTTGTCAAAGTTCTTTTGTATTTCTTTAATTACCTCTGAATCCATGGAGAAGAACCTCCACCCTTTCTCATAAAACCAGCCAGTTCTCTCTGCCTCTGTTGCTTTTCTCCTCTCCCAAATCAATACGAGATAATCCCAAATATCCAAAGACACGCAAATGGTAAGCCTAATAATTATTGTGTTTGCACTCACCGGTCCCCTGGTGGCAGTAAGGTTCTGCAGGGCGCCGCAGCAGGCCTCCAGGGTGGCGTCTTTCTGGGATGAGCCCAGCAGAGACAAGTAGGTCTGCATAGCTTTGGGATGGTTCAACCAATTTTCGCCCGTTGGGTTGCTGTCCTCTGGCATCGGCCGATTCACGTCAAACAAAAACTGAGGAGAGAGGAAGGCAGGAGAATGGAAATGGTGCTTGGATTGGGGGTCCCATCACGATTTCATGAATGATCACAGATGGGAGGTTTGCTGGTTGATGCCCACCTGCTTTTGAACCTTGTTACTCTTGGGGCTGAAGCATCCAACTGTGGGGCTCTTCTTGCCCTCTGTCGGAGGAGCGTACTTTCTGAAGCACCCAGGGGACTCCTCCTCCAGTTGGAAGGTCAAGTTGTGGAGGATGCATGTACAGTTCTCCACAGACTAGAGGAGAGGACAGGAGAGGAGATTAACTACACTGGTAACACACCATTTTCCATAATAGCAAATACTGTTTCTATTTCTGTTCCATTACTCCAATTGAATGGGCAAATATCCACTGGGGATCCACAACAGAGACATTAACATGTTGACTAAAATAATAATGAGCTTGAGGAAATTAAGGCAGGTTTAGTTAATGAGGCTTAATTCACAGAAAAATGATCCTTAATTAAAAGACAGTGAAAAACAATGGCATGACCTTTCCAGAGCTGAAATAAGCTAAACGTATTCTCTCTCTGTCTCTCACACAGACAATGCACGCGTCATATGACGCATGCAACACGACTCATACAACACGACTTATAATCTCGTACTACTTCATTAAAAGAGGCCTCTGTAAACAGTGCTAGCACAGACATGGAATTAAGCCTGCATCCACACCCAAAACTCCCACAAATGAGCGGGTACACACATCGGCCCACACTAAATATATACACATGCTGGCTCCGCCTGCGGTATTTACCTGCCTATCCATGTGTGTGTTTACGGAGTGAGCGGTGTGAGAATGCCAGTGCGCATACAGACATTCAAGGGGCCGTATGTGTATTTGTATTTGCATGCATGCATGTGCTTAGCATCTGGACCGAGCACATTCTGTGAGAGACACAAGACATGTTCAACAGAAACTATGAGTAAACCAGTATACGTCAGCGCGTGTCTCCGACAGTAGCTGTTCTGGCCTAAACACACACACACACATATATATATATATATACACACAAACACACACACACATCCATAATTGCGACAATGTGGACAAAAACAACAATGCTGTGAGCCCAAAAAACAATATGTGGCCTAATAAAGAAATAATACTCTGCAACTGCAACACATTGTACTTATAGAAATCAATACTGTGATTAAAATTTTGAAAAATGCTTTTCACAATTTCCTTAAACCCAAGCTCATCAAATTACCTGTTTTGTTCAACCAACAGACAAAAACCCAAAGACAGAAAAGAGAAACAATAAATCCAACAAATGATGGGTCAACAAATATTCAGCATTTTGCTTTTTAAAAAAAAAAGAGAAAAAAAGCCTTACTACCTTGCTGATTTATTTTCTGTTGACTGACTTATTCATTGATTAATTGTTTCAACTCTATTTGATGTCATTGGTTTTACTGATAGTGATGATGACGGTGGTATTGCGGGGAGTTGGGGAGTTAAAATAGACAACAACAGAAATTTATTTCGAGTCCACTAAAGGTTAACTCAATTCATTTTTCTTTAGCAGTGGCTCTTAAGGGAGGACAAAGTGAGCAATGGTGGCAGAATAATAATTACACTACAGATTAGCTGTGATGCATTCTAATGCAAGAGCCCGAAAAATGTAGAGTATCCTTTTACAAATATTGGTGGTGGATGGGAAAATGTTCCATTGATGGAGGTGTACCTTGTCATCAGGGTTTTCTTCTGCCACGCAGGACTGGATGTAACTCATGAGGGCGTCGATGAGGCCGCTGCACTCTCTCATTGCACACCTCTCCTTCTGCTGGGCGCAGCTCAGGTTCCTACACACATCATTCATCACTCATTTAAATCAACATGGAAACACTAACATGTCTAGAACATAATAAGAGACACAGAACTGCAGGTGCCTGAACATGTAAGTTGCACTATCACACCAAAGCAAAGCAAACATGATCATGGTGAGAAGGCACGTGGTGCACAGAGGTTTCCAAAGCATGACTGTTCATAACCAGTATCAAGTATTTGCAATATCAACTATAACTATAGTTTAATAAACAATAATAATATATGTGCATTAAATGCATCAATTTAGGTGAAGTGTATGGCACTTCACTTCGTATGTGCCACTTCACCTAAATTGATGCATTTAATGCACATATATTATTATTGTTTATTAAACTATAGTTATAGTTGATATTGCAAATACTTGATACTGGTTATGAACAGTCATGCTTTGGAAACCTCTGTGCACCACGTGCCTTCTCACCATGATCATGTTTGCTTTGCTTTGGTGTGATAGTGCAACTTACATGTTCAGGCACCTGCAGTTCTGTGTCTCTTATTATGTTCTAGACATGTTAGTGTTTCCATGTTGATTTAAATGAGTGATGAATGATGTGTGTAGGAACCTGAGCTGCGCCCAGCAGAAGGAGAGGTGTGCAATGAGAGAGTGCAGCGGCCTCATCGACGCCCTCATGAGTTACATCCAGTCCTGCGTGGCAGAAGAAAACCCTGATGACAAGGTACACCTCCATCAATGGAACATTTTCCCATCCACCACCAATATTTGTAAAAGGATACTCTACATTTTTCGGGCTCTTGCATTAGAATGCATCACAGCTAATCTGTAGTGTAATTATTATTCTGCCACCATTGCTCACTTTGTCCTCCCTTAAGAGCCACTGCTAAAGAAAAATGAATTGAGTTAACCTTTAGTGGACTCGAAATAAATTTCTGTTGTTGTCTATTTTAACTCCCCAACTCCCCGCAATACCACCGTCATCATCACTATCAGTAAAACCAATGACATCAAATAGAGTTGAAACAATTAATCAATGAATAAGTCAGTCAACAGAAAATAAATCAGCAAGGTAGTAAGGCTTTTTTTCTCTTTTTTTTTTAAAAAGCAAAATGCTGAATATTTGTTGACCCATCATTTGTTGGATTTATTGTTTCTCTTTTCTGTCTTTGGGTTTTTGTCTGTTGGTTGAACAAAACAGGTAATTTGATGAGCTTGGGTTTAAGGAAATTGTGAAAAGCATTTTTCAAAATTTTAATCACAGTATTGATTTCTATAAGTACAATGTGTTGCAGTTGCAGAGTATTATTTCTTTATTAGGCCACATATTGTTTTTTGGGCTCACAGCATTGTTGTTTTTGTCCACATTGTCGCAATTATGGATGTGTGTGTGTGTTTGTGTGTATATATATATATATGTGTGTGTGTGTGTTTAGGCCAGAACAGCTACTGTCGGAGACACGCGCTGACGTATACTGGTTTACTCATAGTTTCTGTTGAACATGTCTTGTGTCTCTCACAGAATGTGCTCGGTCCAGATGCTAAGCACATGCATGCATGCAAATACAAATACACATACGGCCCCTTGAATGTCTGTATGCGCACTGGCATTCTCACACCGCTCACTCCGTAAACACACACATGGATAGGCAGGTAAATACCGCAGGCGGAGCCAGCATGTGTATATATTTAGTGTGGGCCGATGTGTGTACCCGCTCATTTGTGGGAGTTTTGGGTGTGGATGCAGGCTTAATTCCATGTCTGTGCTAGCACTGTTTACAGAGGCCTCTTTTAATGAAGTAGTACGAGATTATAAGTCGTGTTGTATGAGTCGTGTTGCATGCGTCATATGACGCGTGCATTGTCTGTGTGAGAGACAGAGAGAGAATACGTTTAGCTTATTTCAGCTCTGGAAAGGTCATGCCATTGTTTTTCACTGTCTTTTTAATTAAGGATCATTTTTCTGTGAATTAAGCCTCATTAACTAAACCTGCCTTAATTTCCTCAAGCTCATTATTATTTTAGTCAACATGTTAATGTCTCTGTTGTGGATCCCCAG
>BRZM01001406.1:0-10597 GCA_033238685.1 Lates japonicus
TCGAGCTGTGGTGACAACTTTGGGCTGCGTGCCGCAGTGTGGGTGGGAAGAGGAAAAAGGAGAGGAAGGAGAGGAGGAGGAGAAGTAGGCGGAGGAGGAGGAAGAGGAGGAGAGGAGTAGCGGACCTGGGCCTGGAGCCCATACACAAGCAGGATGGCGGAGAAGAAAGTTAGGTGAGTATCTTTATCTTGTTTGTTTTGCTCAGTGAAGATGTACTCATCAAGTGGATGCAGCAGCTGGGTTAATGTTGGGCTTTTTACACTCTTTGTGTGTTTGTGCGCGTGGTCAAGAGAACTCTCCACGTGCCTGTTTTATTTGCATCTTTGTCTATGAATGGACGTGTCATTTGCATGGCTTGTGTTGGTGACTACATGTAAATGGGGCTGTGCATGCATGTGTGCGTGTGTTTTTGTTGATCCCTTCGCAGCCTCCCTGCTAAGCTGATTAATGGGGGCGTGGCAGGCCTGGTTGGTGTGACATGTGTATTTCCTATTGACCTCGCCAAGACCCGCCTACAGAACCAGCAGGGTGTTCAAGTCTACAAAGGAATGTGAGTAGGGTTCCCCTGGCCCGACTTGACCCACTTCTGTTACTGATCTGTGACATGAAAAAATAAGACTTTCACTTCACTGCAGTCATTTTCCCTCAGCTTCACTGAAAGACGCTTTTTCAACTGTTGTTTCTGGGAAAAAGCCTCTAAAATAAACTTTATGGTTGGGGAAGGGCTGCTGACAAATATTTTTTTCTGCATGCAAATATGTGCAAGAGCATTGTCATAGTCTAAAACTGTAAAAACTTTTCAAAACATCTGCAACCTGCAACAGTTTTACATGTGCTCTCTAGTTAACAACACTCTCTAATTTGGGCTACACACAAGACAACATTATTTACAGTGGATTACCACAGCTCACATACTTTTCCACTGAATCTCTCAGAGGGAGAAGCACACTTCCCATATTTGGTCCAGAGTTTTGGTGAGATTGTACAAAACTCACTCACTGGGATTACGTTAGAGGGATGGCTGTATACAGTGTGTGTTTTCATGGACAAATAACAGTTCAGTTAGGACAGTTTGTTTATTGTTTTGTTTTTTTTATCAGAAACAAAATCAAGGGAAGCGGAGAAAAAGTCTGTGTCCTTAAAAGACACACTGACCCTGAATTCTTAACTGCGCACATCTGGTGGGCATCAATATTACTGGCTGACTGGGTGTGGCCATCCTGTGTTCAGCAGACTGTGGTTTTCCACTGTGAGTCACAGATGGAAAAAATGGCTTGGAAAATTTATTCTCCTCGAGGCCCAGTTATGAGGTCGGATTTTGTTTCAACATAACTTTTAACACGGTCAGTTCTCTGACACCAGTGATCTCTGTCCAGTTTGTTGTCAGGGGCAGGGCAGGATGCAGGGTCATGGGGTACTTGTGTTAAGGCCAGGCTGATGATGATGACAAGTGAAGCATAATACTACTGATCAAAACAAAATGTCAGTAGAGTAAAAAGTTAAACCATTATTATGTTGTATCGTATGACAAAAACAAACAAAACATCAGTTTTCTTTTTGTCTTTAAAGGCTGGACTGTCTGGCAAAGACGGTGCGCTCAGAAGGCTATTTCGGATGCTACAGAGGTATTCTTTGCATTTCTAATCCCCGTGACAAACAACGCTACAACTGTGCTTTACTATAAGCTTAATCTGGACACCTACGCTGTTGTTTGCCCTGTGAGCCCTCAATCTTTTTATCATAATAACCGGTGTCTACTGCCCATGGTGGCGAGCCATAAGCTGTTGTGTAGGTTTTTCTATTTGTGTACCTCAGTGGAAACTGTTGTGTGTCACTGCCACCAGCCTGTTTTGTCTTTTCCAGGTGCAGCAGTGAACCTCACGCTTGTTACACCAGAAAAAGCCATCAAGCTGGCTGCCAATGATGTCTTCAGACAGAAGCTCTCTAAGGATGGGTAACTTACTGTCACTGATACATAATGTGATCAAACTACATCAACATAATCCCAAGATACAGAATAATAAATATATTAAGGTACAGTAGATGCACCTAGAGTTATATCAAAAACAAATGAGATATTGAGTTTATTTTATTTTAACTCTGAAAACACTTTCGCTGAATGCGATCACCATGAAATGGTGCTAACGTGATAACTCCTGTCAAACAACTGGGAAACAAAGACAGCTTTTTATTTGGGATTCCTCTAGCTATTTGGTATGATCAACATTGCTATTGCATCTTTGTTTTGTTTGGGCAACGTGTCACAAGTCTGCCCTTCTTTAATCTAGTATAAATAACTTTAAATTGTCGGGATGTATTGCTTTTATTACATTATACAGCACAGCACATTAGTTATAAAGTAGAAATATCACTATTGAGCTAGTCTGGTATAGTTTTTAGAGAAACTAAACAAAAGCTGAACTAATGATTTGTACATAAATGAATATATTGTTGTTGCTGTTTATTAAATAAAACATTTAAAAATTTCTTACACTTGTTTAGTTCCTCTCATAATCCTGATAAACACATACTACTGTAGCGTCCTACTGTTGTTCATGCTGCATGTCTGTTTTTCTAGGCATTTGCCCCTGTGGGGGGGAGGTACTGGCAGGGTGTGGGGCTGGCACCTGTCAGGTGGTAGTCACCACTCCTATGGAGATGCTTAAGATCCAGCTGCAGGACGCGGGAAGGCTCGGTGAGTTGGTCACTGGGTTTATCACTTTTTCCAAAGAGCTGTTTTCACACTATTATCAAAGTGCATTTTGTTATTATCTATATGATTACATTATTTAAATATTAGAAGTGTAAAAGGATGTGATAAACTGAAATCTTGGAAATCCAGTTCATTAAGTGAATCAAATTGGACTCGCAGATTGATTTGAGTTTAGTCATATAATGTGTTTCTTGACAAATGAGTCAGTGCTCATATGTACTTTCCTGTAAAATGTACATGTTTCATAATCAATTATAAAACCAAATGGTTGGCAGCCCCTCCTTTGTTCAGTAACAAAGGGAACACACAGTGATGGCTTCAGGGTGACACTAGTCTGCATGTGTTTTCTAACCTGGGACAGTCTGTGTTTATCCATTAGCTGCACAAAGGCCTGTGCCAACTCCAGCTCAGGCTGCTGCTCCTGGTCCAGCTCCATCGTTGGTAGCCCCCCCCACCACAGGCCCGGCCGACCCCTCCACGACGGCCCTCAGCCACTGGCATCACCGTGGAGCTGCTGAGGACTCGTGGCCTGGCTGGCCTCTACAGGGGGGCAGGAGCCACTTTAATGAGGTCATACACACACACACACACACTTACTCTTTTACTCACAATACAGACACACTGTTTTATTGGTCTCTTTAGTATTGCTATTAATTCCATCAATTTTTAGTTATTGTTTTACAACTAAAGTAAAAAGCCAGATTGAGAGTCAGTCATTTTCAATAGTTTTAACCATTTTGAACAATACCACAGTTTCTTCTTGATGTCACTGGTATCACTCAGTACATAATATGTTTTTTATACTTTGCTCTTATGTTGGAGACTATCAACAGTATGACCAGGCCCACTGGCTTGTGCCCTGCAGCTCTGTCTATCTCTTCATTCAACTCTTTCATCACTGTTTTAATGAGTTTTTGTTAGATTGCATAACTCATGCTGTGTTTGTTGTATTTCCTGACACCTCTACTTATCAACACTGATCAATAGATTCCTGCAGCTATGTCTGGCTGCTATGCCGCAGCTGAATGGGGCCACGTCTCTCATTTTCTCTCTACCTCTCTCCTATGACTTTACCCTCTCCCATACTTCCTTTTTCTCACTGATTCTCAGTCTATCCAATTTCTTTCTCCTTGCTCCCAACCTGTACTGCAGACTGTCTCCCAGGTTATTTCCTTTCCATAACCATTTTTTTAAAATGTTATTTTTCAGGGATGTCCCCTTCTCAATGATCTACTTCCCGCTGTTTGCCAACCTGAATGCACTGGGCCGGGAGACAGCGGGCAGCCAGGGCGATCTGCAGGCCCAGGCGCCGTTCTGGCAGTCGTTTTTGGCGGGCTGCACGGCAGGCTCAGTGGCAGCTGTGGCTGTAACACCACTGGATGGTGAGTGGGAGAAAGAAACAGAGAGAGATGGAAGGTAGAGAGCTGTGTGTGAAAGGGGGCTTGAGCCTACCCAGTGATCACTCAGTCAAAGATCCCTTGAATGTTATTCAAAAATGAGGCTATGTAACTTTTCAACACAATCTTCCTCTTATAGATGAAAAGCTGAATTCATAAGCAACAAAATGCAGGCTTACACAGCCTCACTTGGTCTGGTATGACCAGTAGCTTATTAGGTTAGTAATGTTAGCAAACTCTTGAGAGATACTTGTTGTGTCCTCATTCACTCATTCACTTCTCCCTGTGTAAATGTGTAATAAAGATTTTGGGCACTTACTAATCATTATTATTTTGTGTCACTGTTGACAGATGATAGATAAATTCTGTAGGAGAATCTGGACACTCAATATAGTGCACTACAGAGTGAACAGGAGGTGGTTTTGGAAATAGCTGTTGGGGTTAATGGACATTAGTTTGTGACTGCTCTACTACTACTGCCGTTATCCTGTGATAATCATTTGTGGCAACAGTGGCTGCTGTTTGCTTCAACTGACACTCGCCTTTCAGTTTATGCAATGACACTGCATCCTTCTTTTATATACCCAATACAGTGATAAAGACTCGTCTGCAGACCTTGCAAAAAGGTGAAGGGGAGGACACATACAGAGGAATTATTGACTGCACAGGGTATTAATATATCCTATTATAAAACAATTGCTGCCTTAATATTTGCGAGTGTATAACATTAAGTAACAATTGCTTATCCTCTCTGTGGACTTTTGCAGGCGCATCATGAGGCGGGAGGGCCCATCAGCATTCCTAAAGGGTGCAACGTGTCGGGCTTTGGTCATCGCTCCACTTTTTGGCATTGCGCAGGGCGTCTACTTTCTCGGGGTAGGGGAGATGATGCTGGATTTGCTGGGATAGCAGCACTTGGCATTGGCGGTGGCAGTTGTGTTATCTCTGTACAGACAATTCGCTGCTTTAAGCCGCAGTGAATGCGTGACACAACTGAGCGAACGGTGAATACAGAGAGAGGGAAAAAATAGGTGGCCACAATTTGCTTACCAAAAGGAGGAAGAGGAGGAGGAATGGTCTGAGATATGAAGAGGTTTATTTACTAATATGTGGGCCGACTGGTTCACACTAATCAAGTTTCTCTAGGTTCTTACATGCTGTCAGTGGGGTTCCATAGGTTAAACAGGGTCCTGTGTTATGAGTGTGATTAATTTGAGGGTATGTGTCCCAAGTTGTCTGGTTTATTCCAGGGTGCTTGCTGCAATATGTCTGGGGCTCTTCCTTTCATCTGTGGGAGATCATTCTGTCTGGTTGTTAAGAAAGAGCTGCTGCATGTTGTCTGAGGCTGCTCACTAAAATGCCTACCAATCTGACCACTTGTATGGTCGTGACAAAGAACTGTGCATCATCTAATGAAAGTGACAAATTCCCCTTTCAATCTTTATCAGAAGCTACTGTTGTCTAATGTCTGACCTCAGAGTCTGAACTGGGACCTCAAATGCCATGTCATTTAGACTCCAATGTTTGCGTTTCTCTAGAAAAGGAGTTCAATCTCCTTCAGCCTACCTTGTTACGCACTCCTCCCACTCCATCCGTGAGGTCTGAGTTGTAATCTTGGATTCCCTCAGTGGATTGGGAGGTGCTGCCTGCCACTGTCTCTAAGGTCATTTGTTAATCTGATGGTAATGCTTTAATCCCTGTATTAGTGGACAATATACCCTAACACAACAGTTCACTTCCTGCCTAAAGGCCACAGGTTAGACTGCTGGGCCACTGTCTCCGTAGCCTTGACTTCCTCTTCTTCACCGCTTGGAAGGGTTTAAATAAAACCTGTGAGAGGCCTAGGGCTGTTTTTATTGCTTAGTTATACATAAAAAGATATGTTGCTTCAAATGATGTGCGCACAATAACTTAAAGAAAATGCAATTAAAGCCTTATCATTGCTGATAGTTTCTAAAGCATCAAAACTGTAAGTCTTAAATGAATTCAGTGGAATTGGTGGTGTTGAAACATTGTTTTGGTACTTGAGTCCAGTTTAGCGAGGACAAATGTATTTGTTAGACCCATGGAGGGAGTATGGCACCTTGTCTTGCCAACTGTTTGCCATTACTTAAGTCCACTGGGTGGCACTAAAAGCTTTTTTTTTTTCCTTTTTTTTTTTTTTTTACATTTTTAATGTGAGACACATTTTGATGTGGCTAGTATACCTAGGCTACTACATTTTCCTCATTGTAGAGTGAACATAGCCTGAGTAAACTGTTTGTTTACAAGCTGTAAATAAAGATATCTCATACATGCTGATTTTTCTGTGTCACACGCATTTATTTCTTTGGCTTTTGTACGTTATGTGCCTCAGACCAATAGTAAACATCCATTCTTTGAACACACACACACACACACAGTCAAACTGTTAAAAAAAGGCTCTCTTTGGCAAACATACCAGATAATCAGTCATAAGTATTACAGCTGGCCAATAAAACAATAACAATAATTATCGCGATATAATTTCACATAACAATATATCAGAAATCAAATGATAATTTTTTCCTCAAATAAAAATGGTTGATAAATGTTTGATATAATTACTTTCCATGCTTTGATAGCATGCACAAAAATGAAGTACAAACTGCCAATCACATCGCAGGAATATAAGTATGTAATGCACAAGTTAGTTAATTATCAGTATTAACTGATTTAAAAACCTTTATCATGATAACATTTTTGGCCATATCACCCAGCACTAATAAGTATTTGTAGCGAAAATGTGTATCTTTGGTTTCATCAGTTAGTAAACAGCATAACAGTTTATCCAAAACAACTGAGGGAATACATATTGGCAATGCCATTGCAATTTAAAGCAGTCCATCATACAACCAATGGAGAGGTAAAATGGGGGGCACTTAAACGTAAGTAAAAGTGCACATGTTGAGTTATCACTCAGTCTATTAATACAAAAATTAAAAAGATATATAAACACAGCCATAGTATCCCATTAAGTAAATCAGGCTTTTCTTTGACCCCAATGACAGGCAGGTGAATGTACAGACTGTTGCGTACTATGATGATAGTCTGTGGTCACCTTAAATATTCCATGTGTGTCCACACTGCTCCCTTCAAATCCACTGTTAATCCGTGAACTTGCGGTTTGGGTTGGCACCAAACAAGTTCACTCTGATTTCAGGCATCATCTGTCATGGGTAAAGTCAGGATACAAATAAGAAACACTCACACAAGAAAATTAAAGGAAATGCCAAGCAACATGTCAAGTGGATATTCTTCAGTATTTCGCTCTTATTTGTTTTATGGACATAGAGGGAGGTTAGCTAATATTATATCTACTAATAGTATCTAATTTCCTGACTGACAAACAAAAAAAACTACTAAGTGTTTGTCAAATGTTTTACTGATGAGCATATATTTTGACAAATATATTTGCTTTTACCTTGTTCATACATTAGAAGAAAAAAAGAAATTGCTCTGAGCACTCAGAGAGTTTATCTGTGACAAGAGCAGGTGCTCTGAACAAGCATGAATTAATTAATTTACACATGCAAAAGCAAAACACTGATGACTGTAATTACTATAAAAAGTTTTTTCCAGCCATACCTCAATCCAGACAAGTAAAAATAAGTGTCAGAGATTCTCAATTTTTTAAAAAGATAAATCAATTAAGTTACAACCAATTTAAGTATGGTAAACTTGTAGATGGTATAGCACCTGAATGATCTAAATCAATTTTCACTCTCTCACCCTTAGCTAATTAAGCTGACTGGGAAAAGTAGTGGGCTCTGCTGCCCTCCACAGGCGAGCAACACAAACTACTTTTAGTGTGTGGTTAAGCTCAGGAATTATGATTTGGATTTTAGATATTCAGTCAAAGTTTACCTGATGTGCCATAAGTTCTAGCCTGCTCTCCAAAGTGTTGGAAACCTTGATCTTCCCATTATCGTTATACATTTCTATTCCTCCGCAGCTGTTAAAACAAAGAGCAGACAGTTATCTTTTCTTCACCCTTTTCAATCAAAGGAACAATAAAAAATGAGTAATTTGACAATACATTTTAAATAAATTAAAAAGTAAGAGTTACATTAAGTCACCTTACATTTCTGATGGAAGAAAACGTTCCTGGTCGATTCTGACGTCTATGTTCCGCTTCACTGCCTCTCTGTAGATTGGGATGTTCTTCATAACTGCAGCCTGTCAGGTAATGAAACAGGAAAACATAACTCGTTCAATTATCATGATGTAACGCTAGACGCAGAGACTCCTGTAATTATCTGTCCTCTCCTAAATAACCTGTTACAGTAATTATAACATACAACACTACAGTCAGCTCAACCTCACCTGAACTATTTCTACATCCTGTTGTCTGCAGCGAATGGTGACTTTAGGTTCCAGCAGTTGATAGAATCCCTGAAAAGTGGAAAAGCACAAACTGAGGAAACACAGAGAACCAATAAATCAATAAGTTGTCTGGGTGCAACAGCAGGTGGAGAATTTACCTGAAGTACCAGGCCCTCTAATAGGGTGGAATAGCTAGCAGGGTCTTTGGCGATCTGTGCAAGTCTTTGACGGGCCTCATTCAACAAATCCTGAGAGAAGAACACAGGTTGAAAACAGAGGAAATGCCTGTAATTTTTACAAATTCATTTAGATCACATTCTTCAGATTCTTTCCATCATTCAAATACTGTGGAATCAGACATATTTATGACTTTCGGTATATAATGTAAGTAAGTTATGTTTTTATAAATAGAGGCAGTTGTTGTGTTCAACTGAAATGTAGGAATTTAATGCATCATGAGTGCAGCCCTGTCATAGTCATAATGCAAGTATGTGTAACACATGATCGTGATCTCTAACCGTGATCATGTCGTCACGGGCCTTCAGCACTTTCAGCCTCGCTTGGTTCATCAGGTTTGACATCTGACTGTGAGAGCAGAAGAAAAAGTCAATGAGTAAATTGGCCACACACATTATCATGTAATGCTGCATGCCATGTATACCACATGATCCTTGTGTCTCATTTCCATGCGCCTGTGCTGCACAAAGGATGTGGTAAGGCTTTGTCATTTCAATTTCATTTAGTTCATCTCTCTTTGTATCTTTTTTTTTTTTTTTATCATTCTACTGAGAAATTGAATTTCAGCAACTCACATTTTCTTATGTTGTTCAATCTGCTTTTCCTTCTTCTCATAGTACTCCATTATTTTCACCCTCTGGGTTTGCACCAGTCGACCTTTCTCGATGTTGAACTCTTCCTCCGCCTGTAAACAGATGGCTGTGACACGGCCCATTGCTAATCACTGAAGCAAATATCACAAAACTGACACACAGACAGACTTCCATTACATTACCTTAGCGTCAATCTCCTCGACTTTCTCATTGGCCTCTTGTTCAATGAAGGCCATCATGTGTTTGATCTGCCACAAGAGACAAACACAAAACAGTTTGTCCAAATCCAGATATCACACAAAGTTCAACCTCTACAGATCACGTGAGGTTGATTTTCCAAGATATAAACTAATTCAAAATCCACAACATACATAGGAGAACATTTATAATTCAACGTATTTACTCCTCAAAGATTCAAGACTTGTACTAATATGACAGGGAGCCTTAACTTGTAGCCATAACCGATAGTTTGCTTCAGCTTCATAAGTGTAATAATGTAACGACACAATTCTGTCAAATGACCAAAATCCAAACAAAATGAGCTGTAACGCTGTAACAGTTAATGCAGAATAACAATTAAATAGCTATAAGCACACATAACGGTAGTTCAGGGTTTAGCCCCTTAGCTAACGTTTGACATGTTTACCTAAAGTTATGACTTAGTCCTGGGATAAAGATGGTTAAATGTAACATTAATGAGCCTAACATTTTCTACTTTACCTGTTTCTGTACGTCAGCGTCGGTGAGCGCCATGTCTGCTCTTAAAAATGCTTTGTTTATGTAAAGTTTGTAGCAACAGTGAGTCTTCCCGACCACTTGCTCAGTCCAGTATATCAGAAACAGTTTGGAGAACAGACTCTTTTTGGTTTCACGTCGAGTTAGCCACATAAGATGAAATATAACTTCCGGTTATAACTTTCAAAATAACACACGTATTCAATAGATCCAGTATGTCCTTGGATTAGCGAAATTAGGACAATGGCACCCCTCCCCTCCCAATTTTTAATAGCATGTGGACACACACCGGTCAAAGTATATAATTTTAGATATTTAAGCAGCAAGCAGAATACCACACCATATTTTATTCCATGCTTTTACTCAATAACAAGGTCGCAGCCATAGGGAGACTCTAGGGTCAGGAAAGAGGTTGAAGGGCGTCGAACTCTAACTATGTATTTGGACCGCACCGCGTTTTACTGTAATTTTTGTCAACCCCATAATGTCATAGCCTATATAATCCTCCTATCTAATCCTTGATGGATATTAGCCTCAAATTTTACTATTTTACTTTCTAATAAGTTTTTTTTTTTTTT
>BRZM01001407.1:4225-18585 GCA_033238685.1 Lates japonicus
CAGGTGGGCCGCCCCACATTTACAGTTTCCAATCGAGGAGGAAGGAGAAGCGTCTCACTTTGACACGAAACACACTGTGAACTCCTCTGGTGTTGTATTGTGTTGTATGATCCAACCTACCCCCCCCTGAAATATGCCTCCTTTTGCTGCGCCAATCGTGCCTTCAGGCCTGTGTGTGTGTGTTTCCAGTGGTGGTGATTTATAGTGATGTGTGGTGCTCTAAGGTTTCAGCCTACAGAAGTGTGTAATGGCTCTTAAACTGGCTGACACCCGATCGCCACGGATCATCTGCTGCCTGGCAGGCATCCACCTCCTCTGAAACACACACATTCATGTCCAAAAACTAGACACTAGAAATCATCAGGAGACACAATTAAAAGGCAAATTTCTTTTAGGTAACTTTACTTTTACTCCAGACGAGCAGGATGGGAACTGAGGTTATTGTTTCGTTATGTAGTCAGACACTTGTGCATCACAGCTGCTAACCTCCACCCTGTGTCGTCCAGAGAAGGGAGGGGGTGTACCTGGATCACAGGGCAGGTATTCTGTCCTCTGAAACCATGACTCTCCCCTACAGAGTCCAGACCACATTCACTCAGCCTCTCTACGCTGAGCTGGGAGTAAAATGTACAGCTAAAGCTAAATAAACAAAAACTATTGATAGTGCAAATACACAGTGGTGGGAAGTAACTAAGTACGGTTACTCAAGAGTATTTTGGTACAGATTTAACAACAGCCTAAAAAGATCTATAGAGATAGACCTTTCTATTAACGAGTAAGCTCCTTCTGCTTCAATCAGAAACAGCCGTTTTATCAATACCAGACTCCATTGACAAAAACAAGAATTTTACCGAGCAGAATACAGGAGGAGCTGGAATACCACTGCCTCCATCTGTTAGTTAGTTTGTGTTACTCTTTGATGGAGGACGTTTTCTGATCCTTAACATAAGTAAAAGTACCACACAGTTACACAACAACACAAAGAAACTATCCCAGGAGCTCTTGTGTTCTGCAATTGCTGTTTTTGTCAATGGAGTCTGGTATTGATATAAAGCGATGTTTCTGGTTAAACAAAAAGGATCTTACTCCTTAATAAAAATGGCAGTCTGTGTAGGAATCATATCCTTTACGTCCCTATCAATCATTTACATGTGGGAAAATAAAGCCCAGGTTCAAAAATATTAAATTTAACTACCCTGAAACACACAACAAAGTATAAGTCAAACACTTCAGCTGTCACTAAATGTCCCTTAAATGGTAACACTTTACACTTTACACTTGGCATTTGCTCATTTGGCAGATGCTTTAATCCAAAGCAATTTATAAGTGAGGGACGACGCTAAAGTCTCAGAGCTCCGGGTTTCAGAACTGGTTTCTCACGACCTCAGTACTCCACTACATTTTTTAACAAGTTAGACACATGCTGTATGATCAATATTCAACATGAAACATATACATATGATTGGAAGTATTAAATAAATATTAACTAGAAAATGCAGTGTGAGAGCTGAAGGAATGCTGAACAACTGGCAGAAAATAGTGGAAAAAAAACCCAGCCAAACGCAGAAGCTGAAAGTGGAAAACAACAGCTTATATTTTTTGCAGAAAAAGCTGAATATTTCAAAAAGTATAAATAGCAGAAAAAAGCTGAATGCAAGCATAAATGTCCAGAACAAGCCGAACGTTTAGATAGCTGAATGGTTTCTGTAGCACCTTTACTTTAACCATCACAACTGAATCTCTAACCCCAACACTAAAACCAAGTCAAGAAGATTTTCCTCCTCACACTCACTGTCCTGTTCCAGACTTCATAGACAAAAACACAGATTTCACTCACTTCTTTAACGGCCTATCTGTCCTGCAGCACCAACGAGAACTGAACTGAAATACCCTAAAGAATTAATTACCAACAGAATTAGATACTGGAGCTGCTGAATCACTTCAAGATCTACTTTCACGTCAGTTCAACCCCCTGAGAAAAAAAGAAAAATGGACGATAACGATCCAGCAGCTGAAATGACGATCGACACAAACACAGCTACAACTCCATGTCGTCAAAAGTGCCTCTGCAGGACGTGAGGAAGTCGAACCCACTGCCTTTATAATTGCCCAATAAAAAATCTGCAGAGATCAAGTCCAAACGTCTCTGATCAAGCATTTGAAAACCCTCATGACAAATCTGTTCACACCCCTCCTCTCTTGTTGAGGTGGTTCGGTGGAACTCTGGAGCGTGTTCTGCTTCGGTTTGGTTCATTTGCCCAGGTGAGAGTGGAGTCATTCTAGCTCAGGTGGAACCATAAAACAACCAAAGCCAGAAGATGCCTGACGAATCAGAAGCAAAGGTGTAAAGACTTGCTCCTCACCTGACTCGTGGTCCCGTATGCAGTAGTCTGGCGAGTCCTCCAGGTACACCAGGTCGTTCTTGCTGGGCCGTTTGAAGTGTGTGTGCGCGGCGGTGAAGCCCGTGCCGTACTGGTTGACGGCGACCTGCACCGCGCCGTTGTACCGCTTCCGCAGGTGGTCGCCGGTGCGTCGGAAGTCGGCCATGGCGAGCCAGCAGGTCCGAACGCTGCACGACCCGCTGACGCCATGACACTTGCACTCCAGAGTCATGAAGCGCTTCACAGCCTGGAGGAGGAAAAAGGGAACATTATGGACATGATTTCAACAAAGATAGACCTTTTTGTTCAACCAGAAACATCGCTTGTCCATCAATACCAGACTCCATTGACAAAAATAGTCATTTTACTGAGCAGAAGTCAGGAGTTGCTGGAAAACCGCTGCCTCTATCATGTGGTTGTTTGTGTTATTGTGCGACGTTCAGTGGTGGAAGAAGTAATTAGATCCTTTACTTAAGAGTAAAAGTACCACACAACAACACAAACAAGCCAACAGATCGAGGCAGCGATATTTAAGCAGCTCCAGCGTTCTGCTTGGTAAAATTACTGTTTTTGTTAATGGAGTCTGGCTAAACAAAAAGGATCTTACTCGGGGGGTCAACATATATAGTACAGGAGATCTTGGGCACTTTAACACCTCTGATACCCTGAAAACCTGTTGGACTGACCTTTTTATCAAAGCATCAGATCCTTGTTTTAACCAGAACCTGCTTTGTTCAAAACCACCAGACTCCATTGACAAAAACAGTGATTTTACCCCACAGAACACAGGAGTTGTTAGTCAACTGCTGCTTTGATTGGTTAGTTTGTTTTTGTGTTATTGTGTAATACTTTTACTTGAGTAAAAGATCTGATGACTTCTTCCACCACTGAAAGTCACACAATAACACAAACTAACTACATGATCGGAGCAGTGGTGTTGTAGCTGCTCCTGTGTTCTGCTCGGTAAAATTCCAGTTTTTCTCAATGGAGTCTGGTAGCTATAAAACGGCAGTTTCTGATTAAAGAAAAATTATCTTACTCTTTAATAAAAAGCTCTATCTCTGTAGGAATCTTATCCATAATGTTGTCAGACACTTATAATAACAATCTGAGCTTGTCAGTGGCAACTTATCCTCTAAGTAATTTCTACAGGTATTCAGCTCGGAGCTGCCTCACCTTCCTGCCGGCTCGATTGTTATGCAGGTTCATGAGTGCCCGGGCGTCCCTCTCCTTCCTCTCCTTGGCGTCCACGAAGGCCTGGCTGAAGCGCATGGCATGTTCCACGTGGTCACTGCAGCCGCCCCAGTCGAAGGAGCCCTTGGCGTCCTGCGACGAGCCCTTCTTAGTGGGATCGCAGGAGCAGGAGTCCAGCTCGCCCTGGCTGCAGGGAAGAAGAAGAAGGAGAGGGAGAAGGAGAGGGAGAAGGAGGGACAGAGGGTGTAATTTTTGTGTTTTTGCGATATAGAATTCCCGCCCAACCAATCACAAGTCAATCCCAGCTGTCAATCATGATGCCACGCTCACTTTTTATAGCATCAAATTACTAATTAAAACCAAACTCGTAAAAAAAAAGGGAACTACCTAAAGCAACACAAACCATATTTGATTTTTTTTTGACTCTGCTAACATGGAGGGGGCGGGGTTAATGACTTATACTGCAGCCAGCCACCAGGGGGCGATCAAGCTGTTTTAGCTTCACTTATGGTCAGCTGTCATGTCGGCCATTTTTATACACTCATTGCATGCAACAAAATCCCTGATCATGTCCCTGCACCTCAGCAAATTTTCACATTTTAGAGGCTGAAACTAGCAAATTTTCTGTATTTTCACTTCAATTGATTATCGGAATAATTATTGCTTTTATCACATTTAATCCAGAACAGATTGCAGAAAATAAGATGACTTTTATCATTGAAAACTGATTTTAAAAAGTAAATATTGAACTGCGAGAAGATAGAATGTGTCTACCTGATTTTATTCCGAACTAATTTTATAATTGATTAAGCTTTTTTATTGATCTTTTTGTCATTTGTTTTTTTCCACAAAAACTACATCCTCACGTCAGGAGAAGCTGACAGTAGAGGATGGGTTGAAGTGATTGGACGCCTGCTGCGACAGTTTCTGAGGTTTACATCAGTCGTCCAGTTTCACCTCCTGCAGCTCAGATATTAAACACATAAGTGAAGGATGAAGAATCAAACACAGGTGGCAGGTGGTCTGAGCAGATCCAGGTCAGTGTGTCTGTGCGTCCTCCATACATTCACTGCTGACCTACATAGTCCATAACGTCTTATGTGTGTTTTTTTTTTTTTTTTTCTCTCCTGCGGCGGTGGAGTCGCTGACAGCTCAGAGCTCCACTGAGAAAAGACGAGTCCAGAAATAACTAGACATCCATCTCACGCTGTGATTTAACATGTCCTGGGGAAAAAGGTGTGTGTGTGTTTGTGTGTTAGCACAGGTAAAATGGAGGAGTACATTTTCAGTAACACTTGATTTCACTGGGCTCTTGCTTTCCAACTAATCAGCTAGAAAATTTCTCAGTGTTCTTCTGAGGAGAAGCTGGTTTGTAACGGTCTGTTCACAGACAGTTTTCAGTTGGTATATTTGGTAGTAAAGGTGCTAAAATATCTCTGAACATTGTTCTCTTTCTGTCCTGCAACCATAATGTAGATGAGATAAGAAAGGAGCTGATAAAAAATGTTGATTATTCTCATCTGTGTTCATTTCTTTGCCCTGGATTTTGCCTCTCAGGCTAAAAAGAGTGGAGCAGGAATAAGTCCTTAAACCAGGAAGTAAGTTAGCATGTTAGCACTTCCTGTTCCCTCGTCCCAAAGTCAATGTGTTTCTGGTTAGATGTCTGAAATAAGGTCTGTGGTTTTAACACCAGCTCAAGATATTTTCAGGTTTTATTCTCCGACATAAAATCGGTCAGTAAATCCCCCACTCCTGATGTTTGAAGCTTTTACGTGTCTTAAAAAAGGCGGTTGCTAACGAGTGTCTAAATGAGACTACAGAGGTTGTCGGGGACGTTAACATGAAAACCCATCTACTCACCAGTCCACCTTTACAGCCTTGTTGTGTTTCTACTCACACTCTTTCAAACTATCACTAACTTTCTAAGAAGAAAGGCTTTTGTAGAAGAGCTCAGAGCTAAATGAAATGACAAGTTGGAAGCTTAGTGGTGAGACTTTGCACATTTCCTCTGAAATAATAAAGTAGAATTACAATCTCCTAGTCTGTTCCAGAGTTATGTTGTTGAATAAATGTCCAGAAACGTATTTTTTGCAGAAGATTGTGACATCACAGTGAAGCTGCCCTTTGACCTTTTGGATATAAAATGTCATCACTTCATTATTTTACCCTTTCAGACATTTATGTGAAATTTTGTCACAGTTAGCGTCTGAGTTTTTGAGTGATGAACTTCTTCACATTATGTCCGTGGGTTGAACTTCTCTGAATATATTAAGTTCTTTCTCTCCTGGATATTAATCCTCATTAACGCTGCCTTTTATTATAAACTCTAACACGCTGTGCTAAACGTTTCTGTCCTGAATTAAAGCGTCACATCTGCTCAAACTCTGTGTGATCCAGTTTTAATCCTCCACACTGTGGTTGATCTACAGCAGCAGAGACTTCACTGCCCCCTGCTGGTTTTCTCTTCATCAAAACGCCACCTTTAACACCTCACCTGACATCAGTCGAGGATAATTTGACAGATTTATAATTTTTAATCTGTAGATTTAAATGAATGCATGAATTATGAGTTATTTCCTGACACACATTTCTTCATTTGAGACGCACACAGAGTCCCAGAGAGCTTCATTAACCTCGGGGTGAAGGACGGAGAGTCAGCCATGACAGCTCTCAGCATGAGTGAGTGTGTGTGTGGGTGTGTGTTGCCCATGCCCGCAGCCGTTCAGCCAATCAGAGCAGCCCTAGAGATGGTTCAAAAGGTCCAATCAGTGGCTGTTTCCAGCGTTTAAACTGCAGCCCCAGAAAACATAAATAACTCGAGCGAGGAGATGTGGGAAGCGCTCTGATTGGTTCTTTAAAGAGGAAGTAGAGAAACCAGGACGCGAAGGTGTGGTAGCGCCTCATTAGCCACCCTCTCCTGGGAGCTCATTACAGTGACACAGCGGCCAATCAGAAAGCCTGAGTGGATGATGGATAGGCTTCTGGACAACGGCCATGCAGGGGATTGTGGGAAAGCCCTCTACAGATCATTAAAGAGGAGAGCTGGATCGTCAGGGTATCAGCGGTGGACCGTACCTGCGGTGCTGGCGAACACCTCGCTCTGCGCCGAGCCCTCTGAGATGATGGCGGCAGCGGCGGCGGCAGCGGCGGCATCACCTGTCGGAGTGCGGTCGAAGGTCAAGGCACCGGAGGTGGTGAACTGTCCTGACGGGGACACGGTGACTGTAGGTGGAGGACAGATATGTCAGACGAGGTTTAAAAGTTGTTTTACTAGATGGTGGTGACTGACTTAGGGTCATTTTTGAGGGGTCAAAGGTCAAGATGTTTCTCCTCTGTAACGCTCCACCTTTCTGGAACAAGCTGATGTAAATGTGAGCACCTAAACCTAACGTACGTACATGTGGTCCCTGGGGTCAACGTGATGTTTTTGGTGGCAGGAAGTTCCTTTTTCGGGGGGATGACCGGAGGCTCCATGTCCTTCTTCCGTCTCTTGTATGGGACAAAGAGGCGGACCGGACCGGTCTGAACCGAGTGGAGAAAGAGAACAGAGACAAAAATTAAATGAACACAAAGATGCTTTTAATCACCAGACTCCATTGAGAAAAACAGCAATTTTACCTCACAGAACACAGGAGTTGCTGGAATACTGAAGCCTTGATCTGTTTGTTTGTTTGTGTTATTGTGTGGTATTCAGATACTTTATATCGGTAAAAGTATTACCTAAAAATACAAACAAACTAATAAATAGAGGCAGCAACTTCCGTGTTCTCTCCCCTTAAATTATTGATTTTGTCAGTGGAGTCTGGTAGTGGTATACAGCGATGTTTCTGGTTAAACAAAAAGAGTCTTACTCTTTAATAAAAAGCTCTGTCTCTGTGGAAATCCTATCCATAATGTTGTCAGACACTTAAAATATCAGTCTGACTATATAATAACAATAACAAACTTTACCATACTGATGTTTTCTGCTGCCAGAGTGTCTCCATCCTTTGGACACTGAAGAGAGAGAGAGAGAGAAAATAAGACAGAGACAAACTGAGCTCTGCTGAACAACCATTAGATGATTATTTCTTCATTTTATCAATTAACCTACTACTTTAACAGATGTCCAAAACAACAGCAAACATCCAAGGTAGCTCAGATGCTACATTATGAAGTCTTCACCCAGTCCAACCCGCCCAACAATATACGATTTTATTGCCCTTTGCAATAAAAAACACTCACAATAAGTTGATCGTAGTGAATTTCCATCATCGGGATAAATCGTTAATATCCTCACAAATTACTTAAAACAAAGCTGTCTAGCCAACATACCGTCGTGCAGCTGCAATTTACTATAGTTTTTCCTTTAACATGAACCGTAATCGTGATTATTTCTTATCGCCCCATGCCTACTTTCGATATCTTACTGGAAAATGACTGAAAATCAGTCAGATATTATCAACACACTGATGTAAACTGACTCACCGCTGTCAGGTCGTCGCAGCAGGCTGCACAGGTACAGGAGGCGGCGTGGGGGTTCAGGATACGCTCCTACAAACACAAACACACACAGACTGAATTAAACTGATTTAAACTGATTAACATGCAGACTGTGAAGATGCTTTATACGATGTAATACTGCAGTAGTACAGCAGTACCTGTATGAGGCAGAGCAGGGGTCTGCCGGCGTATCTGATGCTCCTCTTCCAGTCTTTGCTGCTCGCTCGTCCTGCCAGACCTTCAAACTCAGTGGGAGTGAACCACTGCTGGTTGTGTTTGATGCAACGACCTTTACCCCCTGAACACAACACAAAGAACACAACACTGTCAGGATGAGTTATGACAGGACAAACTACCCAGAAAGTAGAAGTTGGAGCTCGTCAGGTCTTGGAACTGAACTGAAGAGCTGTCGCTGTAACAAACACCCCAAACTCTGTTTATAATTCTTGATATGTTCAAAGTTTCCTGGCTGGATATCAGAGATGAACGCTGGTTTCTCATGACTTCTAAGTCTCTTTACTCTGGAACTTGCTATCACTCAGTTAGAGGGAGATCGTACCTGCTCACAACAGGTGTTCAGGGAGCAAAGTGGGAACCACACAGGCTCCATCCTCCCTGGTTGCTGCATGAAACAGTTCTAAGTTCAGGTGTGCTGCTCACCTGATCCCAGCCTGTTCTTGTAGAGAACTCCGCTGGTGTTCCTGCAGCGGACCGGCAGCTCGTTGTTGTACACTGAGGGGTCCCAGTTGTACTTGGAGCAGGAGTCTTTGTCCTGGGTTGGAGTAAGCGGCGAGGGCGTGGTCGGTGGACCTAAGGGACACACAGGTCCATGAAACAAACAGACACAGGTCAGCCTCAGAGAGAGTGATGGACGTCAGAGACACCAGGATCTTCTCAGTGCTCTAACACACGTACCTGGTGCGATGGCGGTGGCGGACTTGAGGCCAGTTGCCTCCACGATGCTGCCGTCGGTGTGAACCACGATCAAAGTGGCCTTCTGGGTACTGAGACCTTCGCCCAGCTGGAGGGTCGTCCTCCCACTCTGTAACACACACACACACACACTGAAGCTCAGCTGACTGTACATACAGGGCGACACTGATCATGTGCAGTGTGTTGTGTGGGTATCAGTGTGTGTTCATCTACCAGCACATGTTCAGGGAGGCTTCCTGACGTGGCGACCGTTGTGGTGAAAACGTTGTCCTCTGCAGCCTGAACGTCTCCCACCGTCACTGCCACCTCTGGTCAACAATAAGGTTCAAATATTATATAATCACATACACCCTCAGACCACTACTATTTCATCACAGTACACCTGTAATGTAAGGATTAAATTATAATTTCACAGCCATACTTTTTCTATTAACCACATCATGCCATAATTCAAATTTATAATTGAAACTTGTATTAAAATATTATTATTTTAACAGCTGTTTTGCAATTACTCATCTAATCTGTACAAAAAAATTCACGATACAGCACTTTTATGAATTATTATAAACCGCTCTTCAATTCATCTTATATACAATTTATCAAATAAAACTAATTTAATTAACTTATATCGACTTATAACATGGGTAATCCAAAATTAATCCAATTCATTCAATCTAAAACTCTAAAAGTTGGGAGTTAATTCTTATTAATTTATTATTTGTCTTAGCCGAATTTGGGAAAACGTGATAAATTCGGCTGAATATGCGCGCAATTATATATGTGAAGTATATCCAATTGATACGTTACGAATCTTTAAAATGCACAATAATTGAACTGAGTTTAGCAACATTTGAAATGTTGCAGTGTACTACAAAGGAAGCTAACAGAGAAACAAAAAGCTACGGTGTTTTACTTATTTGTTGAAGAGCTGTTTAGTTCCATGTGAGAATCGTTACTGGTTCACTTCTATCAATAAATAGTAATAAATTCACCACTCTGTGCTGCGATCGTCTACAAAGCTAACCAGCTTTATCGTTACTTTGTGTTTTAGCGCCACCCCGCACAGCAGCGGCCTGCTGCTGCTAGCTAAGCCCGCCTCACCTGCAAACGCCGCCTCGGCCTCGTCTGGGTTCGGCAGGGACTCGGCTCCCATGTCGATGTTTCCCGGTTCCGCCATCACGGCCATCGTGGTGACTTCGGCCTCCGACTCGGTATCCGAGCCCACTCCCTCCACCGGCGGCCCGCCGATGGGCGGTTCATCCAGCCCGAGCGCCTTCGTGGCCGAGTCCGCTTCGTCCATTCTTCCGTCGAACGACAAGAGCCGAATGTGACCGAGCAGCAGCGGGACAGAGCGGGGTCCGAGCGTTGCCGAGCCTGGTACGAACTGGAGAAGAATAACAAGTGCGGAAACCGTTAACGATAATCGATAAAATCAGTGGTATTTTCTCCGAAATTAACGAAAAACGTCAAAGATTCAGGAGAGCTACATGCGAAGGGAGGAAGGCGGCCCGACGGTTTGTGTTTTTTTTCATGAAGTCAAGGAAAGCGATGCACCGGAGACTGCCGGAAAAACACGAGTCGACCCGGAGCGACACATAGCGGCCAATACACACACATACAGAAAAGAACACAGAAGACAGAGATCTATGGTCTATAGTTTTAGGGCTACAGAGGCAAATAAACAACAAATGAATAAATGAGCGTATTTCAATTGAAACCACTTCAGAGCAACATTTATAGAGTACCTTTGTGTTTTTAAATAAAATATACACAAATATGACTGAAAATGATAATAATAATATTATAAATGAGGACTTGGTGTAGGGACATATGACCTCAGTATTTCTGAAATCCTGGTTCCAGTCGTGTCAACAGTAAGTCTGTGAGTAAAATTAATATTAAACTTCCTGAGTTGAAATGACACTATACACTGATATTTTGTTTAAGTCTTGAAGAGGCTTTTATTGAATTATAATGTATTGTCATTTAGTTATCAAAATAAAATCTGTCTTCTCTAAGAGTCATATTTTTTTTTTTTTATTGAAGACTGTATAATAATAAACAACAAATCATAAATGATATCTCACATAATTCCCAGAGCCATAATGACCCATGTAAAAAGAAGATTCACCATTAAAAGCATTTATTGCATGTGTATTAATAATAATACTAAATGTTTGCTGTAGCGGATGAGCAGTTAAAAACCTGGAATGTGAAGACATATAGAGAGAAAACTCTTTTTAACCCTTTGAATTTAAATCTCCCCCAGTCTCTTTCACCGATTGAATGAGGACAAAAAAAAATAGACAAAATGTTGTAAACAACATGTCCCTGTAAACCAAGAACAGCACAGGTCCCAACATTTAATATGAATAATTAGAAGGAAACACGCTGAACTAAAACTGCTCATCAAACTACACTGAAACACTGGGGTTTGACTTTTGTTTTATATCAACTACAGCCCATTTGATAACATATTAAAATGTCCAGGCGTCACCTGCTTTGTCCCAGTTCCACACTACATACATACAAATTGGCTGACAGTGCATATTATATATTAACTGTCAAAAAAATAGTGGTTTTGCTGCAAAAAAAACTTATTTAAAAATACAAAAAACAAAAACAAACACTTTCTACTGATAGAAAATAATAAATG
Source organism: Lates japonicus (assembly GCA_033238685.1). NCBI lineage: Eukaryota > Metazoa > Chordata > Actinopteri > Centropomidae > Lates > Lates japonicus. The sequence goes on from BRZM01001407.1 coordinate 15,872, forward strand.
AATGTGTGTTGACTTCAGTTAACTTTGACCTTCAGTTTAAAATCACACTGCTGATTAAACCTGGAAAAGAAAACAAATGTTTCTTCACCTCTCTGTAGCTGTCTCACCACCAAAACTGAAATTTACTATGATTTTTTTTGCAGCTGTGCTTTGTAACGCACTCAAAAGGTCAAAAAGTTTTTTGCAGCTTGAATAAACGAGTCATAGTTCAAATCATCGTGTAGTCTGGAACTGGGACAGCTTCTCTGAAATGAACCTTATGTTTTAGGCAAGTTGGACAAAATTGACAGGTTCATCTGTTTATCACACTCAGCTATTCTGGGTCCCACTCCCACCTGCATTCAGGCCCTGCCCTCTCTTTGCCCATATTAGGACTTCTTGGCTTGCAACAGTGTGTGTTTTAGACTCCGGCGTGACCATAACTGCTACTGCATCCAACACCTCCTTCTGCTCAGTTCAACAATTCAGCAAAATGTTTTCTGTCTGTTTCCTGTTTGTTTTCTCACTTTGGTGCAGAGTAAAAAGTCTCCTCCTGCGCAGGAAAACCACAGGGGTGATTTAAATCAGATATGACGAGTCAAAAGTCTCAGCTCCACGTTGGAACCAGCTCTTGGCTGATGTGGTTTTCATGTCAGCGTTGAATCCTGGAGACCAGGTAGTAGAGCAGGAAGAAGACCAGGACCAGGCCCACAGAGACATAGCAGAGGATGCGACGATTGTCTCTGCCGGATCGGACCATGGTGGAGAAACGTTTCACACTGCCAGTCAGCAAACCCGTTGCACTCAGGAAGTTAGAGTCCTGAAAGGAATAGGAGGAAAAAGATTTGATTTATTGTATTCATTCCCAGATAATGAAGGGCCATTCAACAACTGCAGTTCCCATGAGGCTTTAAAAGTGGACTAATGTCTGAGAAGCATGTAAATAAAAACAAAAAACAGGTTAATTATATTTTTCTATATTGCTACTAAGATCAGAAGGACTCACCATGTTGTCCAGATACTCGTTCTGATCGTCAGCCTCTCGGTCGATTTCATACGCCAGCTGTCAGATACAGAGACAGGTTATTTGAGACTGTTATTAAAGGATGAACCTGGTTGATAAAGGACGTAATTGTTTGTTGTGACTCACAGATTTCAGTCTGGAGACTTTGGTGGCCAGGTTCTCAGCCATCCGTTTGTTTTCAGCATCAAGCATGTCGTCCACAGAGCCATGACCTGAAAACACACAAACACTCTGGATTAGAAAAGAAACACTGGTTCAAGTGCTGACTTTATATAGACTTATGTAACCATGATATGTAACTGTAGCTCTTTAAGAAGATTTCCAGGGAAAACAGAGGAAATAATTCCAAAGAACTGGTTGCAAACCTGCAGTGTAACATGCTCACCTCATGTTACATACGAAAATATAGAATTTGTAACAAAAAAACAGTTTTATAAAGTAAAATGTCTAGGCAGTTCTACCTCTGCAGGTCCCACTTAAATTAAAACACCGAATTACTTGGAGGTCTTGCGTTTTCGTGACGTCATCAAACAGCTAACGGTTTCTGGTCCAACGCAGTTTCTCAATCTCGGTGTTAAAAGCAGCTGTTTTACATATTTAAACTACTATAGGTTGTTCGATTACTGATTAAGGTAGGTGTTAGATTCTCTTAAACGATCAAACATTAACATAACTTTACTTAAATGTATGTTTTTTTTCACATAAACTCGTCAATCTGACGGTGCCGTATACCATCACTGCCGTTAGCAAACAAGCTAACATTACCGCTAATGACTGTTGGCGCATAGAGAAGTTAAATAACATTCGAAATATTACACGGCCATTCAGCATAATGAGTACTTTTACTTTTGATACTCGAGTACTTTTACATGAGTAAACTGTGAATGCGGAACTTTTACTTGAAGCTGAGTATAGCTGAGTGCTTTTTCCACCATTTTAGTTAACGGTCATACATTAGTTAAAACACCGAATCAATTGGTGGTCTTGCGTTTTCTTGACGTCATCAAACAGCTAACGGTTTTGGGTCCAACGGGGTTTCCCTATCTCGATTTTAAAACCAAGGGTTTTACATATAGGAAAACTATTAACGGTTATCCGATTAGCCGCTGATGAAGGTAGGTGTTAGCATTTTAAAATGATTAAATATTGACACATCTTTACATGAATTAATGTTTCCTCATGAATTTTGTTAGTAAAAAGCGAGTGTCAGTCAGCTCGTTAATCCAAGGGCGCCACCTACCGTCACTGCCCTGACAGGAAGCTAGCTAACATTAGGCAACTGTCAGTGACTGTTGAATGATGCTAAACTTTAATTAAACTTTCTACTTCACTGCTTTTGGAGGCAAATAATGTACCTTTCGGCCCATTACATTTATCTGACTGCTTTAGTTATTCTACAGATTCAAATTATCAGTCAAAGCCAAATTTGGCGGTCAGTCGCTAACACAAGAGTTATTCTTTTTCACAAAATTAACGTTGTAGGTTTGTGGAATGACAAAACACTTCCCTCCATAGACGTATATACCTGTTAAACCTAACCTTTAAGTACTAAACAGCGAAACTCCTCGGCTAGTTAGCCCTCTGGCTAAGTATGAGACTTGTTTTCGGCCCCTACAGGTCCAAATATCAGGCACACTGCTGATCCGCTTCGTACGTTAGGTTACACACACTGTCACACTGTTGTAACATTGTCTCTGTTGCACTGTAGACG
>BRZM01001407.1:18783-32737 GCA_033238685.1 Lates japonicus
TATTTTCTTATTCAGTGTTTAATGTGATTTAATGAGCTTTTAAGAACTGATCTGAAAAAACTTTGATTTCCTCCCTGAAATGTCAAAGGCCATGAGTGAATAAATAATATTACATAATCAATATCTGACCCATTCTAGCCCAAGAACCAACTACAGTTTCAGAACAGCAGAAGAGCAACATCAAACTATGTAAGAACAATTTACAGAGAAGTCTATGATTCAAAGTCTTGTCCTGGGCAGGATGAAAATATCAGGAAACAAGATTTATATATTCAGACAATCTCTGATTAAACTCAATACTGATATGTGTTCGATCAGTTTTAATGCTGTCTCACCTCATCAACAACAACCCAGCCAGATGGAGTGCTCACCGCCTGCACAGCAGATCGTCGTTCGCCTGACATCCGGTGTGGTGGAGAGTATTGTTCGGGTGTGTGAACTGTTTTATATTTGTTCCTCACAGGTTGTGACCTCTGCGCCTTCAGCTGTAATTCAGTCAATCAGTCAGCCGGGGTTAATCTGAGCGAGGGAGAGGCAGCCTGTTTAAGGCTGAAGGAGAGAAAGAGCGACTGGAACAGACTGAACAGAAGTCATGATGGTCAAACTGGTGAAAACGCCACCTTAATGTATGAAACCACAGATTAATGAGTGGGTCCAACCAACAGTCAAACAAGCTGCAACAAGGTTACTGGATTTATTGGAGAAATTCTCTGTTGTTCAGTTACTAATGAACTAATCATCACAGCAGCAGATGAAAATGGTTACTGGGGCCCGGTTGTGTAGCTGTGTGAGCTGAATACACGCAGCAGCCACACACACACACACACACACACACACACACACACACACACACACACACACAGCAAACATATTAATGATTCCTGACAGAAAACCTATTCAGAGCCAGTCATTTCTGATAAAACATTATTGTCACTTCAGTATTGCAGTACTGAGAAGAAGAAAAGCTTTACTTACAGAAACTTCCCCCATCGCCTCCTGTTAGCAGCAGCAGGTATTAGCGGCAGTCCGATCACTCTGAGCAGCGTCACACACACAGCTCCAGAAACAGCCCATAACCCAGCCACAGCTCCTGAGCCAGCAGTCTGCAGACCTGCTCCGAGACCACAGTTCACTCCCAAAACCAGCCTCTTGTTCAGAAATTCAGTTTGACCTTCAGCAAGCTCACAGTCACAAGCAGTGCTCCATCGAAGGAAAAAACAGGAGCTGGCTAAATGATTATCTGAGGAAAGCCTCGCTTAATCTAATTAGACAATCTGTGGCTTCAGTGAGCGCCAGAGAGACTGCTACTACTGCTGCTGCAGCTCCTCCTGCTGAGAGGGACAAAACCAGGTCTACTCACTCCAGGTCTACACTCCAGGTCTACACACTCCAGGTCTACACATACCAGGTCTGCATACATCAGGTTGACAAACACCAGGTCTACACAGCCCAGGAACACACCAGACTTGTGGATAAGATGTAAAACTGAAGACTGAAGAGGGAGGTCAGAGTGTTCTTAACAAAAGAAGCAACCACCAGAAAACACCCTGGTAACCAGTGAGCCTCCCATAGAAAACACCAAGAAAAATTCAATCAACCCACTAACATATCCTAACAACCCCCCAGCCTAACAACCAGCCACCTGTAACGCTCTACCCTGTTCTTTGTGCTCTGACTGTGTAAGTCGTTGTTCACAACTGTTGTTCTCATTTGTTACACACAAATACACACACACAAAACTCACACACTTCTCTTCCCCCCACCCTCTGAGCGGCAGTGATGCAGGCTGACGTCAGGTGCCACACACACACACACACGTGACTGACACACACACACACACACACACACACACACACACACTGACAAAGGTGGATTACAGCACATAGACAAACAGGAGGATTAACTGGACACACACGGTGATATCATTGTTTCATACTTGCATGATAGTGTTTTCACGGTGGTGAGCTAAAGTGACCTTTGACCCCCACACTCTGATGAAGACTACCACAGCAGTAGTTTAAGGACTCACTGGACAGGGACTGGCCATGTCCCCGCACATTCACCAGTCCATCAGAGCTCTAGATTCATGCAGCCACAAAACCATAACTGTTACAAATTTCTGATATACATATTTGTTTTTTATCTAGCACACACTTAACAGACCTGAGGACAATTAAGAAAGAGATAGTTACAGTTCAAATAAATATATTCACTTCATGAAGAAAATTACTGTCTGTGAAATAAACTTGCTTGGTAGGTTCATTCTGGGAGAAGTGATTTAACTAACTAACTAATTTAAATTGACCTGGAATCTGCTACAGTTTGTAAGTGTGCTGCCACCCAGTGGTCACACACAGTTAACACACTGCAGACATAACACACTCAAGCCACCGTGTGACCAGGAAAACCTTCTAAATACTGGATGGTCACGTGTAGCTAATAGACGTGTTAACAGCTGATCGTGACGTCACTCACAAACATGGCGGACTGGAATAGAGGTACTGTTTTTCGACACGTATTCACTTCTTCATACTCAGCTGTTAACCGTCTACAGTGCAACAGAGACAATGTTACAACAGTGTGACAGTGTGTGTAACCTAACGTACGAAGCGGATCAGCAGTGTGCCTGATATTTGGACCTGTAGGGGCCGAAAACAAGTCTCATACTTAGCCAGAGGGCTAACTAGCCGAGGAGTTTCGCTGTTTAGTACTTAAAGGTTAGGTTTAACAGGTATATACGTCTATGGAGGGAAGTGTTTTGTCATTCCACAAACCTACAACGTTAATTTTGTGAAAAAGAATAACTCTTGTGTTAGCGACTGACCGCCAAATTTGGCTTTGACTGATAATTTGAATCTGTAGAATAACTAAAGCAGTCAGATAAATGTAATGGGCCGAAAGGTACATTATTTGCCTCCAAAAGCAGTGAAGTAGAAAGTTTAATTAAAGTTTAGCATCATTCAACAGTCACTGACAGTTGCCTAATGTTAGCTAGCTTCCTGTCAGGGCAGTGACGGTAGGTGGCGCCCTTGGATTAACGAGCTGACTGACACTCGCTTTTTACTAACAAAATTCATGAGGAAACATTAATTCATGTAAAGATGTGTCAATATTTAATCATTTTAAAATGCTAACACCTACCTTCATCAGCGGCTAATCGGATAACCGTTAATAGTTTTCCTATATGTAAAACCCTTGGTTTTAAAATCGAGATAGGGAAACCCCGTTGGACCCAAAACCGTTAGCTGTTTGATGACGTCAAGAAAACGCAAGACCACCAATTGATTCGGTGTTTTAACTAATGTATGACCGTTAACTAAAATGGTGGAAAAAGCACTCAGCTATACTCAGCTTCAAGTAAAAGTTCCGCATTCACAGTTTACTCATGTAAAAGTACTCGAGTATCAAAAGTAAAAGTACTCATTATGCTGAATGGCCGTGTAATATTTCGAATGTTATTTAACTTCTCTATGCGCCAACAGTCATTAGCGGTAATGTTAGCTTGTTTGCTAACGGCAGTGATGGTATACGGCACCGTCAGATTGACGAGTTTATGTGAAAAAAAACATACATTTAAGTAAAGTTATGTTAATGTTTGATCGTTTAAGAGAATCTAACACCTACCTTAATCAGTAATCGAACAACCTATAGTAGTTTAAATATGTAAAACAGCTGCTTTTAACACCGAGATTGAGAAACTGCGTTGGACCAGAAACCGTTAGCTGTTTGATGACGTCACGAAAACGCAAGACCTCCAAGTAATTCGGTGTTTTAATTTAAGTGGGACCTGCAGAGGTAGAACTGCCTAGACATTTTACTTTATAAAACTGTTTTTTTGTTACAAATTCTATATTTTCGTATGTAACATGAGGTGAGCATGTTACACTGCAGGTTTGCAACCAGTTCTTTGGAATTATTTCCTCTGTTTTCCCTGGAAATCTTCTTAAAGAGCTACAGTTACATATCATGGTTACATAAGTCTATATAAAGTCAGCACTTGAACCAGTGTTTCTTTTCTAATCCAGAGTGTTTGTGTGTTTTCAGGTCATGGCTCTGTGGACGACATGCTTGATGCTGAAAACAAACGGATGGCTGAGAACCTGGCCACCAAAGTCTCCAGACTGAAATCTGTGAGTCACAACAAACAATTACGTCCTTTATCAACCAGGTTCATCCTTTAATAACAGTCTCAAATAACCTGTCTCTGTATCTGACAGCTGGCGTATGAAATCGACCGAGAGGCTGACGATCAGAACGAGTATCTGGACAACATGGTGAGTCCTTCTGATCTTAGTAGCAATATAGAAAAATATAATTAACCTGTTTTTTGTTTTTATTTACATGCTTCTCAGACATTAGTCCACTTTTAAAGCCTCATGGGAACTGCAGTTGTTGAATGGCCCTTCATTATCTGGGAATGAATACAATAAATCAAATCTTTTTCCTCCTATTCCTTTCAGGACTCTAACTTCCTGAGTGCAACGGGTTTGCTGACTGGCAGTGTGAAACGTTTCTCCACCATGGTCCGATCCGGCAGAGACAATCGTCGCATCCTCTGCTATGTCTCTGTGGGCCTGGTCCTGGTCTTCTTCCTGCTCTACTACCTGGTCTCCAGGATTCAACGCTGACATGAAAACCACATCAGCCAAGAGCTGGTTCCAACGTGGAGCTGAGACTTTTGACTCGTCATATCTGATTTAAATCACCCCTGTGGTTTTCCTGCGCAGGAGGAGACTTTTTACTCTGCACCAAAGTGAGAAAACAAACAGGAAACAGACAGAAAACATTTTGCTGAATTGTTGAACTGAGCAGAAGGAGGTGTTGGATGCAGTAGCAGTTATGGTCACGCCGGAGTCTAAAACACACACTGTTGCAAGCCAAGAAGTCCTAATATGGGCAAAGAGAGGGCAGGGCCTGAATGCAGGTGGGAGTGGGACCCAGAATAGCTGAGTGTGATAAACAGATGAACCTGTCAATTTTGTCCAACTTGCCTAAAACATAAGGTTCATTTCAGAGAAGCTGTCCCAGTTCCAGACTACACGATGATTTGAACTATGACTCGTTTATTCAAGCTGCAAAAAACTTTTTGACCTTTTGAGTGCGTTACAAAGCACAGCTGCAAAAAAAATCATAGTAAATTTCAGTTTTGGTGGTGAGACAGCTACAGAGAGGTGAAGAAACATTTGTTTTCTTTTCCAGGTTTAATCAGCAGTGTGATTTTAAACTGAAGGTCAAAGTTAACTGAAGTCAACACACATTCATTTATTATTTTCTATCAGTAGAAAGTGTTTGTTTTTGTTTTTTGTATTTTTAAATAAGTTTTTTTTGCAGCAAAACCACTATTTTTTTGACAGTTAATATATAATATGCACTGTCAGCCAATTTGTATGTATGTAGTGTGGAACTGGGACAAAGCAGGTGACGCCTGGACATTTTAATATGTTATCAAATGGGCTGTAGTTGATATAAAACAAAAGTCAAACCCCAGTGTTTCAGTGTAGTTTGATGAGCAGTTTTAGTTCAGCGTGTTTCCTTCTAATTATTCATATTAAATGTTGGGACCTGTGCTGTTCTTGGTTTACAGGGACATGTTGTTTACAACATTTTGTCTATTTTTTTTTGTCCTCATTCAATCGGTGAAAGAGACTGGGGGAGATTTAAATTCAAAGGGTTAAAAAGAGTTTTCTCTCTATATGTCTTCACATTCCAGGTTTTTAACTGCTCATCCGCTACAGCAAACATTTAGTATTATTATTAATACACATGCAATAAATGCTTTTAATGGTGAATCTTCTTTTTACATGGGTCATTATGGCTCTGGGAATTATGTGAGATATCATTTATGATTTGTTGTTTATTATTATACAGTCTTCAATAAAAAAAAAAAAATATGACTCTTAGAGAAGACAGATTTTATTTTGATAACTAAATGACAATACATTATAATTCAATAAAAGCCTCTTCAAGACTTAAACAAAATATCAGTGTATAGTGTCATTTCAACTCAGGAAGTTTAATATTAATTTTACTCACAGACTTACTGTTGACACGACTGGAACCAGGATTTCAGAAATACTGAGGTCATATGTCCCTACACCAAGTCCTCATTTATAATATTATTATTATCATTTTCAGTCATATTTGTGTATATTTTATTTAAAAACACAAAGGTACTCTATAAATGTTGCTCTGAAGTGGTTTCAATTGAAATACGCTCATTTATTCATTTGTTGTTTATTTGCCTCTGTAGCCCTAAAACTATAGACCATAGATCTCTGTCTTCTGTGTTCTTTTCTGTATGTGTGTGTATTGGCCGCTATGTGTCGCTCCGGGTCGACTCGTGTTTTTCCGGCAGTCTCCGGTGCATCGCTTTCCTTGACTTCATGAAAAAAAACACAAACCGTCGGGCCGCCTTCCTCCCTTCGCATTAGCTCTCCTGAATCTTTGACGTTTTTCGTTAATTTCGGAGAAAATACCACTGATTTTATCGATTATCGTTAACGGTTTCCGCACTTGTTATTCTTCTCCAGTTCGTACCAGGCTCGGCAACGCTCGGACCCCGCTCTGTCCCGCTGCTGCTCGGTCACATTCGGCTCTTGTCGTTCGACGGAAGAATGGACGAAGCGGACTCGGCCACGAAGGCGCTCGGGCTGGATGAACCGCCCATCGGCGGGCCGCCGGTGGAGGGAGTGGGCTCGGATACCGAGTCGGAGGCCGAAGTCACCACGATGGCCGTGATGGCGGAACCGGGAAACATCGACATGGGAGCCGAGTCCCTGCCGAACCCAGACGAGGCCGAGGCGGCGTTTGCAGGTGAGGCGGGCTTAGCTAGCAGCAGCAGGCCGCTGCTGTGCGGGGTGGCGCTAAAACACAAAGTAACGATAAAGCTGGTTAGCTTTGTAGACGATCGCAGCACAGAGTGGTGAATTTATTACTATTTATTGATAGAAGTGAACCAGTAACGATTCTCACATGGAACTAAACAGCTCTTCAACAAATAAGTAAAACACCGTAGCTTTTTGTTTCTCTGTTAGCTTCCTTTGTAGTACACTGCAACATTTCAAATGTTGCTAAACTCAGTTCAATTATTGTGCATTTTAAAGATTCGTAACGTATCAATTGGATATACTTCACATATATAATTGCGCGCATATTCAGCCGAATTTATCACGTTTTCCCAAATTCGGCTAAGACAAATAATAAATTAATAAGAATTAACTCCCAACTTTTAGAGTTTTAGATTGAATGAATTGGATTAATTTTGGATTACCCATGTTATAAGTCGATATAAGTTAATTAAATTAGTTTTATTTGATAAATTGTATATAAGATGAATTGAAGAGCGGTTTATAATAATTCATAAAAGTGCTGTATCGTGAATTTTTTTGTACAGATTAGATGAGTAATTGCAAAACAGCTGTTAAAATAATAATATTTTAATACAAGTTTCAATTATAAATTTGAATTATGGCATGATGTGGTTAATAGAAAAAGTATGGCTGTGAAATTATAATTTAATCCTTACATTACAGGTGTACTGTGATGAAATAGTAGTGGTCTGAGGGTGTATGTGATTATATAATATTTGAACCTTATTGTTGACCAGAGGTGGCAGTGACGGTGGGAGACGTTCAGGCTGCAGAGGACAACGTTTTCACCACAACGGTCGCCACGTCAGGAAGCCTCCCTGAACATGTGCTGGTAGATGAACACACACTGATACCCACACAACACACTGCACATGATCAGTGTCGCCCTGTATGTACAGTCAGCTGAGCTTCAGTGTGTGTGTGTGTGTGTTACAGAGTGGGAGGACGACCCTCCAGCTGGGCGAAGGTCTCAGTACCCAGAAGGCCACTTTGATCGTGGTTCACACCGACGGCAGCATCGTGGAGGCAACTGGCCTCAAGTCCGCCACCGCCATCGCACCAGGTACGTGTGTTAGAGCACTGAGAAGATCCTGGTGTCTCTGACGTCCATCACTCTCTCTGAGGCTGACCTGTGTCTGTTTGTTTCATGGACCTGTGTGTCCCTTAGGTCCACCGACCACGCCCTCGCCGCTTACTCCAACCCAGGACAAAGACTCCTGCTCCAAGTACAACTGGGACCCCTCAGTGTACAACAACGAGCTGCCGGTCCGCTGCAGGAACACCAGCGGAGTTCTCTACAAGAACAGGCTGGGATCAGGTGAGCAGCACACCTGAACTTAGAACTGTTTCATGCAGCAACCAGGGAGGATGGAGCCTGTGTGGTTCCCACTTTGCTCCCTGAACACCTGTTGTGAGCAGGTACGATCTCCCTCTAACTGAGTGATAGCAAGTTCCAGAGTAAAGAGACTTAGAAGTCATGAGAAACCAGCGTTCATCTCTGATATCCAGCCAGGAAACTTTGAACATATCAAGAATTATAAACAGAGTTTGGGGTGTTTGTTACAGCGACAGCTCTTCAGTTCAGTTCCAAGACCTGACGAGCTCCAACTTCTACTTTCTGGGTAGTTTGTCCTGTCATAACTCATCCTGACAGTGTTGTGTTCTTTGTGTTGTGTTCAGGGGGTAAAGGTCGTTGCATCAAACACAACCAGCAGTGGTTCACTCCCACTGAGTTTGAAGGTCTGGCAGGACGAGCGAGCAGCAAAGACTGGAAGAGGAGCATCAGATACGCCGGCAGACCCCTGCTCTGCCTCATACAGGTACTGCTGTACTACTGCAGTATTACATCGTATAAAGCATCTTCACAGTCTGCATGTTAATCAGTTTAAATCAGTTTAATTCAGTCTGTGTGTGTTTGTGTTTGTAGGAGCGTATCCTGAACCCCCACGCCGCCTCCTGTACCTGTGCAGCCTGCTGCGACGACCTGACAGCGGTGAGTCAGTTTACATCAGTGTGTTGATAATATCTGACTGATTTTCAGTCATTTTCCAGTAAGATATCGAAAGTAGGCATGGGGCGATAAGAAATAATCACGATTACGGTTCATGTTAAAGGAAAAACTATAGTAAATTGCAGCTGCACGACGGTATGTTGGCTAGACAGCTTTGTTTTAAGTAATTTGTGAGGATATTAACGATTTATCCCGATGATGGAAATTCACTACGATCAACTTATTGTGAGTGTTTTTTATTGCAAAGGGCAATAAAATCGTATATTGTTGGGCGGGTTGGACTGGGTGAAGACTTCATAATGTAGCATCTGAGCTACCTTGGATGTTTGCTGTTGTTTTGGACATCTGTTAAAGTAGTAGGTTAATTGATAAAATGAAGAAATAATCATCTAATGGTTGTTCAGCAGAGCTCAGTTTGTCTCTGTCTTATTTTCTCTCTCTCTCTCTCTTCAGTGTCCAAAGGATGGAGACACTCTGGCAGCAGAAAACATCAGTATGGTAAAGTTTGTTATTGTTATTATATAGTCAGACTGATATTTTAAGTGTCTGACAACATTATGGATAGGATTTCCACAGAGACAGAGCTTTTTATTAAAGAGTAAGACTCTTTTTGTTTAACCAGAAACATCGCTGTATACCACTACCAGACTCCACTGACAAAATCAATAATTTAAGGGGAGAGAACACGGAAGTTGCTGCCTCTATTTATTAGTTTGTTTGTATTTTTAGGTAATACTTTTACCGATATAAAGTATCTGAATACCACACAATAACACAAACAAACAAACAGATCAAGGCTTCAGTATTCCAGCAACTCCTGTGTTCTGTGAGGTAAAATTGCTGTTTTTCTCAATGGAGTCTGGTGATTAAAAGCATCTTTGTGTTCATTTAATTTTTGTCTCTGTTCTCTTTCTCCACTCGGTTCAGACCGGTCCGGTCCGCCTCTTTGTCCCATACAAGAGACGGAAGAAGGACATGGAGCCTCCGGTCATCCCCCCGAAAAAGGAACTTCCTGCCACCAAAAACATCACGTTGACCCCAGGGACCACATGTACGTACGTTAGGTTTAGGTGCTCACATTTACATCAGCTTGTTCCAGAAAGGTGGAGCGTTACAGAGGAGAAACATCTTGACCTTTGACCCCTCAAAAATGACCCTAAGTCAGTCACCACCATCTAGTAAAACAACTTTTAAACCTCGTCTGACATATCTGTCCTCCACCTACAGTCACCGTGTCCCCGTCAGGACAGTTCACCACCTCCGGTGCCTTGACCTTCGACCGCACTCCGACAGGTGATGCCGCCGCTGCCGCCGCCGCTGCCGCCATCATCTCAGAGGGCTCGGCGCAGAGCGAGGTGTTCGCCAGCACCGCAGGTACGGTCCACCGCTGATACCCTGACGATCCAGCTCTCCTCTTTAATGATCTGTAGAGGGCTTTCCCACAATCCCCTGCATGGCCGTTGTCCAGAAGCCTATCCATCATCCACTCAGGCTTTCTGATTGGCCGCTGTGTCACTGTAATGAGCTCCCAGGAGAGGGTGGCTAATGAGGCGCTACCACACCTTCGCGTCCTGGTTTCTCTACTTCCTCTTTAAAGAACCAATCAGAGCGCTTCCCACATCTCCTCGCTCGAGTTATTTATGTTTTCTGGGGCTGCAGTTTAAACGCTGGAAACAGCCACTGATTGGACCTTTTGAACCATCTCTAGGGCTGCTCTGATTGGCTGAACGGCTGCGGGCATGGGCAACACACACCCACACACACACTCACTCATGCTGAGAGCTGTCATGGCTGACTCTCCGTCCTTCACCCCGAGGTTAATGAAGCTCTCTGGGACTCTGTGTGCGTCTCAAATGAAGAAATGTGTGTCAGGAAATAACTCATAATTCATGCATTCATTTAAATCTACAGATTAAAAATTATAAATCTGTCAAATTATCCTCGACTGATGTCAGGTGAGGTGTTAAAGGTGGCGTTTTGATGAAGAGAAAACCAGCAGGGGGCAGTGAAGTCTCTGCTGCTGTAGATCAACCACAGTGTGGAGGATTAAAACTGGATCACACAGAGTTTGAGCAGATGTGACGCTTTAATTCAGGACAGAAACGTTTAGCACAGCGTGTTAGAGTTTATAATAAAAGGCAGCGTTAATGAGGATTAATATCCAGGAGAGAAAGAACTTAATATATTCAGAGAAGTTCAACCCACGGACATAATGTGAAGAAGTTCATCACTCAAAAACTCAGACGCTAACTGTGACAAAATTTCACATAAATGTCTGAAAGGGTAAAATAATGAAGTGATGACATTTTATATCCAAAAGGTCAAAGGGCAGCTTCACTGTGATGTCACAATCTTCTGCAAAAAATACGTTTCTGGACATTTATTCAACAACATAACTCTGGAACAGACTAGGAGATTGTAATTCTACTTTATTATTTCAGAGGAAATGTGCAAAGTCTCACCACTAAGCTTCCAACTTGTCATTTCATTTAGCTCTGAGCTCTTCTACAAAAGCCTTTCTTCTTAGAAAGTTAGTGATAGTTTGAAAGAGTGTGAGTAGAAACACAACAAGGCTGTAAAGGTGGACTGGTGAGTAGATGGGTTTTCATGTTAACGTCCCCGACAACCTCTGTAGTCTCATTTAGACACTCGTTAGCAACCGCCTTTTTTAAGACACGTAAAAGCTTCAAACATCAGGAGTGGGGGATTTACTGACCGATTTTATGTCGGAGAATAAAACCTGAAAATATCTTGAGCTGGTGTTAAAACCACAGACCTTATTTCAGACATCTAACCAGAAACACATTGACTTTGGGACGAGGGAACAGGAAGTGCTAACATGCTAACTTACTTCCTGGTTTAAGGACTTATTCCTGCTCCACTCTTTTTAGCCTGAGAGGCAAAATCCAGGGCAAAGAAATGAACACAGATGAGAATAATCAACATTTTTTATCAGCTCCTTTCTTATCTCATCTACATTATGGTTGCAGGACAGAAAGAGAACAATGTTCAGAGATATTTTAGCACCTTTACTACCAAATATACCAACTGAAAACTGTCTGTGAACAGACCGTTACAAACCAGCTTCTCCTCAGAAGAACACTGAGAAATTTTCTAGCTGATTAGTTGGAAAGCAAGAGCCCAGTGAAATCAAGTGTTACTGAAAATGTACTCCTCCATTTTACCTGTGCTAACACACAAACACACACACACCTTTTTCCCCAGGACATGTTAAATCACAGCGTGAGATGGATGTCTAGTTATTTCTGGACTCGTCTTTTCTCAGTGGAGCTCTGAGCTGTCAGCGACTCCACCGCCGCAGGAGAGAAAAAAAAAAAAAAAAACACACATAAGACGTTATGGACTATGTAGGTCAGCAGTGAATGTATGGAGGACGCACAGACACACTGACCTGGATCTGCTCAGACCACCTGCCACCTGTGTTTGATTCTTCATCCTTCACTTATGTGTTTAATATCTGAGCTGCAGGAGGTGAAACTGGACGACTGATGTAAACCTCAGAAACTGTCGCAGCAGGCGTCCAATCACTTCAACCCATCCTCTACTGTCAGCTTCTCCTGACGTGAGGATGTAGTTTTTGTGGAAAAAAACAAATGACAAAAAGATCAATAAAAAAGCTTAATCAATTATAAAATTAGTTCGGAATAAAATCAGGTAGACACATTCTATCTTCTCGCAGTTCAATATTTACTTTTTAAAATCAGTTTTCAATGATAAAAGTCATCTTATTTTCTGCAATCTGTTCTGGATTAAATGTGATAAAAGCAATAATTATTCCGATAATCAATTGAAGTGAAAATACAGAAAATTTGCTAGTTTCAGCCTCTAAAATGTGAAAATTTGCTGAGGTGCAGGGACATGATCAGGGATTTTGTTGCATGCAATGAGTGTATAAAAATGGCCGACATGACAGCTGACCATAAGTGAAGCTAAAACAGCTTGATCGCCCCCTGGTGGCTGGCTGCAGTATAAGTCATTAACCCCGCCCCCTCCATGTTAGCAGAGTCAAAAAAAAAATCAAATATGGTTTGTGTTGCTTTAGGTAGTTCCCTTTTTTTTTACGAGTTTGGTTTTAATTAGTAATTTGATGCTATAAAAAGTGAGCGTGGCATCATGATTGACAGCTGGGATTGACTTGTGATTGGTTGGGCGGGAATTCTATATCGCAAAAACACAAAAATTACACCCTCTGTCCCTCCTTCTCCCTCTCCTTCTCCTCTCTCCTTCTTCTTCTTCTTCTTCTTCTTCTCTCTCAGTGCTGACAGCATTGCCAGCCTTGGCCGTGACTCCACAGCCCGTTCAGGCCAAGATGGCGGTGACGGCAGCGGCGGTGGCATCGTCTCCGTCTCCATCGGAGGGGCTGGTGAGTGGGCTGGAGGTGGGGCCCGTCGGGGCCGGGGCTGGGTCGGCGGTGACGGTGAGCGAGGGGCAGAAGAACACCTGGCTGTACCTGGAGGAGATGGCCAACACGCTGCTGAGCAACGTCCAGCAGCTGAAGGCTCTGACTCGAACAGGCCAAGAATGCTGCGGGGGACTCGGCCGGGTTCAAAGGTCATGGCGGGAGGAAGGAGGTGAGGACACACACATGCGCCGACACAAAATGTGAAAAAATGCAGCATTAACCAGAAATTAGACTGAGACACTGAGACGATGACTTTATTTGAGGATGAGACCTAAACTGATTTAAGAGAGTTCAGCCGTCGGTTCAGTCCGGCCCGCGGGACTTCCTCTAAACCCTCTGTTTTAATGGCAAAAGCTGGTTTTCCTCAAATAAAATATGAGTGGCTCTGACGTAATATCAGCCAGAGACGAGCATCCTTTCGGTGAACACGTAGTTTGAAAACTTTACTTTGGATTAATAATGAGTGAATTCTTTTCTATCCGATGAACACTGGGATGATCTTGTTGTGTGTGTGTGTGTGTGTGTGTGTTCAGTGTGGTTTCAGTCCGTCGTATCAGAACCAGATTTCCTTTCAGCAGCCGGACGACTCTGAGGTCAAGAGGAGCTCCGACATTACCGAGATCATCATCAACGTACGACACACACACACAA
>BRZM01001407.1:53560-91270 GCA_033238685.1 Lates japonicus
AGCACACGTATTGCTCAGGCAACCGTAGGCCATTGTCAGCAGCATGTAAGTGTGATAGAAAGGTTTGTGGTTCTAGCAGGTTAAAATATAGTTTCCAACGAGCGAAGAAAGCGCCGTTAATCACAACTGCAGACATGACATTAATCTCTAGTGCCATTTGTTAAGCTGTCTCCACAACCCCTGCCTCATGGTCCCCAAATACCCAGGCTACATACCCATACATGTTTTTCTACCGCGGCCCAATATAAAGTGGCTATAAATCAGGTTCGCGATGGTTCTAATTTCTGCTGTTCTCTGCCTCATTGTGCCACTACCCAAATCGCATCCTCGCCCACATAATGTAGTGATGGACAGACAACCGGGTCTGGCTGGGGTAATATTGGCAACTTTGCCGCTGGCTTGTTACTCTGTCTGGCTGGTAAATCGTCCGCTGGGGACGGTGTTGCGCAAGGCAATATTATGCCGCCGCACCTGGGCCTGACCAGCAAGCACGAAGAATCACCCATTTAGTGCCCAAATAACGCGTAAAACACCCACAGAAAAGCAGCAGCACATAGCCAACTGGTAACTAAAGTATTATGAGCAAATTGCCCATCAACAGTCCATTTTCAAGGCGGCAGATTGCTAAAATCCATTAGACTGGGTATTTAGGTTTACTATTATGGCATAGGCATTATTTCCTAACTACTTATATTATAAAATAATTTGGTTTCACCGGCTTTTACGTGTTTCAACCTGTTTTAATCTAATAAACCTAGTTTAAATAGGTCTAGACAAACAACATCTGTATAAATAATACGATAGAAATAATGTGCATTATTCAAATATTTTGGATTGTTCGCTATATTTTATATCATAACTATTTTCCAATTCACGATATTGGTTTTATTGTTTTATTAAGGTTTGACCCAGTAGTAATTCAAAACTAGAACACCAACTATCTACATTTCTTTCATTTTCATTTATGTAATTACCTTAAATTTCGACACGGTCATCAACCACCATCGAAAATCTTATTATAGGATGGTATCTCGACACAACCACTCAAAATCAATAGAATTCTAAAGTGCAAGTACTGGCATGGTCTTCACCATGCAGGCAGCAAACCAATATCAAAAATACGGATTGGTTTCTGCACGCTTTTTAAAAAAAAAGGGTGCTGTTTTGTACAAACAAAGGTCATTTATTCTCAGTTTGTAGCAAGTAAAAGGTGCAATTGGTACTAAAATAACAGTAACATAGACATTTTTCACCCTTATCTATTCTTGGTTCCACTTATTTTTGTATGGGGTACAGTCAGCAGGTATGGGATTCGCGTTTTTTCTTAAAGGTCGAATTCATTGGGACCAGGCTTAACTTAGCTGTCAAACATCATTGCGCAGTCAGCATGTATTCTGTTGGTCTGAGGTTTTGACGCCCTCAAATTCCTGAGACTTTTTTCGGTCCCTGGGCTCTGGGCCCGCTGGCTACTGGGATCGCACAAAGCAACACAAAAGCAGTGTATTTATTAAACATTCTCCCCAGTCAAATAAGTTCATTATGGTCTGGTCGGTTGCCTTGGCTTGGTTTAGGCCTAGTCTTATGTGACGGGCTTGAGGGTGGTCCGACTTCCCAGGCCGGCCAGCTTAGGATCACTTGGTGTTGACGGAAGCCGCCCTCCTGTGTTAAACTGCTGAATTATCTCACCCGATCTACGAATAAGTAGCATTTGATTTTATTTTCTGAAACCAAATATGAAAATAATTTGTCAATTTCTCTAGGGAATCCTTGGTTTGCGCTGGGCATCAGTTTATAATATACTCCATCAAATCCGTGTATATTCAATGGTCCCAGAGTGGACAATAACGTATTTATGTATCTATTTGTACTAGCCCAACAGTAGACCATATCCACAAGCAAGGGCCCCAGGATTTTGAAATAGTACACACAAGGCATAAATGACAGTATGCAATACACATGCTAAATGGGGATACATCAAAGAGACATTCAGCTGATTCCCATCAATGTCATAGTCTGACAATCCACGGTTCCAGTTAATGATCCTGTCAGATTCTGTATGAGGCAGGTTCAGACCGATCATCTCCCTTGATCTGGTTTCTGCGCATCATCGGGCACCGTGACGATACGCAAACTGAACACTGGGCCAAATCTGTGTGCAGCTGACTGACAGATGGGTGCACAACAACGTAGATGCATTGTCATCCGCGTCTGTCAAGTCCCGCTTTAATCAGGTACGAATGCAGTCTCAGTAGTCCAGACTTGCAGTAACGTTAGTGTAAGGGTGTTGGCTATGCGCTGGTCTCACTAAACTGGCCAGAATTAAAAATTCTTTAATGCGCTATTTAAGAAAGAATGGCCATGTGTTATTGCTACAATATTTACAATTTTGTTTCGCAGGCCATGAGGGCTGGCTGGGAAATGTTGCCTGTTTTGGTTTATTTATTTGGCTTTTGCTTTACGCCGTATCTGTCAATTAGTCAATGAACTAATGGCCTTACCCCTGGCAGCGCTTGGGAGGGAAAGTTTTCTAGGGTATTCAAAAGTACAGGTCATCCTTAAATACGAATGTCCAAAACAAAATTTTGCTTTACAGTCTGTCCGGGTGGGATGTTTGTATATTTTAGTAAAAATACAATTTTAGTAAGGAAAATAAACAATTTAGGGGTTCATCATTCACACCCGACATTTAACAAAATTTCGCTGACAGGTTGTAGTTTTGCGTCTTAACTACAAAATAAAGCATCCAATTCGCCGGAAATTATTTACTGTCGGCTAAAAAATAATACCAATCATCATTAGATGTTTCTCTGATCACCCCGCGTTTCGTTTTGTCCTCCTCCAGTCTCTGCGGCCCGTCATATTGTTCAGAGAACTGGCTCACAGTTCACCATACAAAAGGCTTGGTTGTGATCCGGTCTGGCCAGACGTAATGAATTCTGATTCATCGGGCTCGCCCGCATCGTCCGGCAAATGCAATTGAGGGAGACAGGATCAGAACCGCCTCACCTCCGTAGCCGTGGCGAGCTGGCGGGCGGGCGGGTATAGCAGAAGTATCGCCGGTACTTCAAAACACACCTGTTTAACGGTGATGGTAACGACCCTATCGCTTCTCTTTACCGCCTCCACGCATTTCATCCAATACTTGCCACACAACAATAAACCCGCAAAATAAGCAGGATCTAGCATATTTTAAGGACAAATTCACGGATGTCCATTATTCACATTTAAATTTAATTGAACAAATTCCCACCTGGGCAATATCATCATGAGACTGGCCACTGGGACCCATTATACAATTTCAGTGGTAAAAATTGGCTGTTTGGCAGTGTGCACCAATAAAATACACAAACACACTAATAGATGAGGTGAGGTCACAAGTTCCAGGTTTGGCTCTGTGGGGCCATTATTTTATTAAACGAGTCCGAAGAAGTGTATTTTGAACAATGATAAATGTCTGGATAAACCAAGAGGGATCTTACTCTTTACTAAAAAGGTCTGTCTCTGTTGGAATTCTATCCATAATGTTGTCAGACCTTTATAATAACAATCTGAGCCTGTCAGTGGCAAAAACAAGAACTTTAATGGACGTACATGGACAATTCCCCAGTCTGATTACATTGCAGCAGCAACAGTTCAGCAAGATTTTTGTCCCCATCAATCATTTACACTCAAAAACATGGGAAATGAGGTTTAAAAGGTTAAAAAAATCCCAGAATTATCCTTTAACTAAATGTTTATAGTAACATAGAGTATAAACTGAGGAGGACCCAGGATTGAACCCTGTGGCACCCCACACAGAACAAAAACCATCACCCTGCTTCAAATTCAGTTTATTTTCATGCAACTGATTTTATGTCACTGTTGTTGTATCATTGTTTATATTTTGTCTGGTTACCTCATATTTCTGTGTTTGTCTTTTAGGCTGGTCCAGGGTTTTCTGCAGCTCTCCAAGACGACTCGAGGACAGATCTGAACGAGGTCAAAGGTCACCTAGAAATCGCCTTGTTAGAGAAACACTTCTTACGTGAGTACAACACTCTGTGTGGGGTTTCTTTGTTTCCATAAAGCTTCAAATAAATAACACAAAAGTCTATAAGTGGTCATAATGTGAAATCTGTGAATTCAGTTTTCTCTGTGATATTTTATTACCCATAATTCAACGCTCAACGACAAAGGTCAAGAATTAACTTTCAGATTCAAAAATAGAAATTAATCGAAATTAATCTGTTCCTTTAATTTTTGATGGGAGTGCCCCTGTTGATTGGCTGCTTGTTCTTCTCACAGCAGTTTTAGAGTCAGACACCCAACAGCACAACAGCATGCTGGGTAATCTGTCAATATCTGCCCGTCTGATTTATGTAACACACAAACACACACAGCTATTAATAACCCTGCTGACCTCATCTGACACAAACACACAGAGGCAAATAAGGACAATAGAAGTATTTAGAGTAATTAAATGAAAATCCTAATTTAATGTCTTAATAACACTGATTGATTATTGTTTGAGGTTACAGAACAGGCAGCAGAAATTTCTAATAAATGATGAAACCGATGATTTGTGAATGTGTAAAGGAAACTAAACATGGACACAATCTGTAAACGTGTACTGAGATTTGTCCATGTGTAAAAGAATTTAAAAAAATCTGAATGTAAACGTTTTTTTATTTGAGTGAAATCTTTATGTTTTTAGCTTCAACTGCTGATGTCTGTAGCTCAGGGTTTTCTTCTCTCAAAGCGCAGCCTCACAGGCTCACACTGCCTCATGCTCACTACAACTAACAAAACATGAACATGTACCTGCAACAAGCAACTGAAACTGTATTTTATTCTGTACTGCTGAAGCAAAACTACAATTACAACCACCATGCATGAGCCTTGAGCCTGTGAGACCGAGCCGAGGGTTTTTACACCTTGTCAGGCTCGGCAGGAGTTTTAGCAGAAGTTATATGCAAAAACAAACCTTTGATGGAAATTAAGATTTATCTGCAGATTTTTGAGTGCACATATTTGCACAAATAAAAATCTTATTCACACTTCTAGTTTCTTTTACATATAAAATAAAAATATAAATATAAATTTTAGCACAATGGCAAATCTGAAGGCATTTCTAAATCAAACTTCATGTTTACAGATTCTGGCAGGTGTACAGACAGACAAATAAAATCCATTACTGATGCCAAGTCCACAGGTTTGGTTTCAGAGTGGCAATGAAGTTAAAACAAACAAATGAATATATTCAGCTGAACCTTCCCTTCAAGCTACATATAGCCTGAGAGGCAAAACCCAGGGAAGGAGAAGCTCCAAAGACCAGACCTTATTAAGCTCCGTAATAACTGGAAGTGATTTAGATAAAAGTATGAATGTTTTTATATTTCAGAGGAGGAGCTGAGCAAACTCAAAGAGGAGTCCAACGTGGATTCACTGAGACAGGAGCTGGAGAAGGAGCGCTGCAGACGCATTGAGCTGGAGCAGAAGATCAACGACGTCTTGAGATCCAGGTAGTTATTTAAAATAAACAAAACTTTATTTAATGAGCTGGTTTGAGGCAGACACAGCTGCTCTTTATCTGGACTGATTGTTTCTGTCTGCTGGAAACTTCACAGACTTGAAGATTCACCTTCTCAGACACCTAAAGCCCCGCCCCCTGTAGCACCTGCCGGCAGTGGTACAGGTGAGCTGCACAAACTCACTCATTTTTAAATTGAAGTTCTTCCTCACAGATCTCAGAATATAAACCTGGATTAATGTGGTAAAACTGTTCTCTCCTGAAGACAAACAGAGGGAAACTCTGTCCAACAGCTTCCTGAAATGGCTTTACGAACGTTTTGGCGTTTATATCGAAGACTTCCGCTTCCAGCCGGAGGAGAAGACGATGGAGACGGAGGAGCCACTGAGTGCCAAGAGGTGAGGAGGACATTTTTTATTCATACAGTCACTTTAAGTAACTAAACATATAACTTATTGTGGGTTTTTATTGTGTTAAAACTGCATTTATCTAAAATAGAAATATTAAACTGGTTTCTGCTCCACAGGTTGACTGAAAACATGAGACGCCTCAGTGAGTATTTCTATATTTTTTTTCCTGTGTTGTTTTTTTTTCCTTACAGAGAAGAAGTCATGCTAATAATGCAGACAACTGATCTCTGTCATGTTCGCCAGGGACAGGTTCTTAAAGGATAACCCATGTTTTGCTGCACGAAATACCTGGACCCAGGCAGTATACTGCTATGGCTCAATCCTGGTCCTTTTGGATTTCTATGAAATTATAATTAACATATCATTACAATAAATTCCTCTATTCATGGGATTGTCAGTTGATCTGTCGCATACAGCCTGTAGCTAGGACCGTAATCCATTTAACTTATGAGGAATCACTTATCCAATATTATACCGCTCACACGTCGGCCATCATTTCATTGTAGTCCATCACATGTCTTCTCATTAGAACTATCCAAACACACACCCACCTCCACTTGAGGGGGTAAAGTGTGTTTAAATTCAGGGTTCATACAAAAGGCGGCGTGGAACTGGCTATTATCCCCATAAGTTCTTCTGTTCTCATCCTCCTCATTTGTCCTTGGTGGGACAATTTTTCCTGTCATGGTCAGCCACTGCACACAGCCTCCTTACGAAGGCCCTGGGTTTACAAGGCGCTGCATTTGTCAGGCCGTGAAATAATCTCTGTACCTGTGCGTTCCCAACATGTAATTGTTTCGGCATAAGGATCCAAGTATCGCGTCTCAAAGTGTCAGCCTGCAGGAAATTTCTTGCACTCCACATTTTACCTTAAACTAATATATCGTACCTACAGGTGAATAGAGAATTATTTATTAAATAGCTCCAAATTATTGGAAAGCTGGCATCGCTATACGTAATAGAAATTGGAGGAATACAGGTTTAGGGTCCAGACAGTCCAGGATTTATAGGCGTCGCGGCCATTGACGCCATAGCTCATGGCCTCTTTGTTTTTCAGAAATTTGCAAAGACCCGATGGGTGTCGGAAGTTCCAGCTTTATTCTGACTGCCGCCTGGGGTGGGGTGGTGGCTTCCGTCATTTGTTTTTGTTAGGGTCCCCAGGAACACAGTCTGTGAGCCTCATAAACACCAGATCCCAACTTCAGACCAGTCCTTGTGCTCTGTCCTACAATTTGTTTGGGGCATTACAACATCCAGGCATGCAAGTAGTTTATTGTGCTAATAATTTCGACCAGACTGATACATAGATCCATACATGTAGACATAATAACGCGTTTTGGTGCAGGTTTGTCTTGGTCTAGCCACCCAGCCAGGTTATCCAGGGGCCTCATCTCTGGGCTGCACAACCATTGGGATCATCAGGTGCTATTCTGGCTTTCACCTTCCGTCGGCTAGGGTGCCATGGCTGTTGGCCTCCTCTACAGCTAGTACTGTAGAGGAATAAAGCCCTCATCATCGACTTCATCTCGCAGCTTGTCCCGGCTGAGCAGCAAAGGGCCTGGCACTCTGCCATCATTCAATCACCTATTCATCAATTATATAGTGAAATGCAGTACCACCCCTGAGTCATTGGTCAAGTGTGCTGGCCCTCAACAATTTATAAGGAATTTTTGTTTCGGGGTGTTCGGCTCCCTGAGGAACATCCTCTATCTTCTCTCAGGCCACCATGGTCTACATCTCTGGTTTTAAAGAAATAAGAAATAGTTACTGTACGGGATTTATCAAATGGTTCATGGCTGTTCCCATGTCCTACTTTGGCTCTGTCACTATTCAATAGCTGTCTAAACAAACTAAAGAAAATTCAATGGTTTAGTAAATAGCTCCAATAAAAATATTTGGTTTATGTTCTCACCACAATTATCAGCTAAATATAAAAGTTACAATTCCAAAATAAAACTGCAACTCTTTTTCTGACTGACTTTAATTTTATTTATGGGACCCGGGACCTGGACTTTAATCTGTACTGGGAACCTGAATCTTAACCTGATCCTCACCTCTCAAAGGACTGGCTGTAACTCTGGTCTGGACAATGGGGAATTTGACTGCAGCCTCTTTGGGACCTGGATCGACCGGCAAGAGGGGACTAATTTTAGACCGAACTCCTAATTCCGCTCTTGGGACTGGGAATTTAATTTTGACCACCGACCAGGTTTAGCGACTTGGTCGCACACCACCGACTCATTGTTGATTTAATCAGTAGTCATTCAATCTGCAGGAAACATGCAGTCCACCACTATTCCTTAAGGTTCCTCCTGGCCCTGGTCTCTCATTCTGGTCGGTCTGGTTCATTTGCCCCTGAAGGTGTTTTCCGCCGTCTGAGTGCGGAATTGGTGGTGATGCTGTCAGCAGTACAGGTATTTACAGTCACGCGTAGAGTGCAAAATTGTGTCGTGTAGGTACGGTAGTCGCCGTGTTTTACTGGTCAATTTAGTAAAACCGGCAGTTGCTGATTGCGGTCATCGCGATAAGCTTGTGGTGGTTTTATTTCGAAATTTTATATTCTAGAGTGGTAAACCCCAACAGTTGGGTTCCTCACTCATCTCTCCTGTACTGCTGGCTTTTAATGGTCTCAGCTGACCTTCCCCAAGGCCAAATTCCCAGATAATGACTGACACCCAGCTTTGTGGTTTGCTTCCAACCCACGCTGCATCAGGTGCAAGGATATCCCACCAGCTTGGTCATCTCTTTAATCTGCCTGTAATACGGGCTTAATGAGCTCACAGGTTCTATTCCAACACACCTTTATTCCATATACAGAAATACAACTTGTATAATGGACAAACCTAATTGTACCACCTACGACATGAATCAATGGACCCAAATCTTTTAATAGCTATATGTTGGACACATACAAATAACCCTGAAAGGTCAGAGTACTGGATAATAGTGTCTCTTGAAGCTGACCAACTACAATCTAGGAATAAGTTTGATATTTCCGCTGACTACCATTCTTGTTTACTAACTGAAATGCACAGGCTGCAGAACAGTCCAGTACCATGGAGCAGGGTCGTAGTTAATGGTTGAAGCTACCAAGATACAATAAAGATTATCAACTCAAATGAGCCACACCACTTTAGCTCATTGTAGTTTTATTTCATGGCAGGCCCGAATGACCCCAAGACCTGCCTCCTAACATGGTTTAGACAAACCTTCACTTGTATTTGTGCTGTAGCCTCCTCTCTTGCGACATTAAAGAAAAAAATATAAATTATATGGCTGCAGTTAATAATAATGCTAAATATCACAGTCTTATAGAAAATACATATTAGTCATTGTTTTTTTTGATCATTATATAGTAATAACACAATACTCTCAAATAATGGTGGGATGGTTATTTCTAACTTGATTTACCAATTTTAATGTTAAATGATATGCTAAGGTGATATACTAAAAGTCAAGGACAGAAACATTTCTTCAATAATGCTAGTACTTTTTTTTCACACAGAATCTCCAAATGTGCACAAATTTGAAATAAAATTTGAGGTTTTTAACCTTGAATGTTTGGGCTATCTTCCTCTGTCTATACAATCTTCTGTGGGACAACCTGAACAGGCCCCTGGCAGGGACTTCAGTCATATTCTTTAACAACAATTTTGATCCAACTGGTCGGCTATGGAACACACCTATTGGGTGAGCTGTTTCATTCCTGACACTCACCTGTTGACTATAACCTCATCCGCCTCCTGTTTTAGCTACCAGGCGGGGATGGCTCCAGGTGGGCCCCACCACAGGCCCCGCCAGTGTCAACCGGGAATCAGCGCCTCATGGACGCAGCTGCTCTCTCTCCTCTCTTCTGTCCTCCTCTCTCTCTCTCCTTTCCTTTTATTTTTGTTGCTCCAATCACCAGCAGCGACCGTAAACTCGTCACTGGTAGCTGGACGGGAAGCTGAGACACTTTGTCTTTAAAATAAAACCGATTTTGAATATGATTGGAAGAGCTGGTGTTACCTTTTTTTGAGAGGGCATTCTTTATTTTCTGAAATTCTACAACAATCCTGCTGTTTATCCAAATCATTTCCACAGAAACGGATAGTTTCTCTCTCTGGAAGGACACTGTCTCAGTTCCTGGTGGAATAGGTTCAACAAAAGACACATTTAAACATTGCCTGATTTTTGGAGCTAGAACACTGACATTAAAGTCCATACAAAAGCAAATTCATAGGAATTGTCTCTAAACATATTATTTATGTCGAAAAGGTAGTTCCTGAAAAGATGTAAAAGTCTCTAAACTATGTGTTACTGCATTTGACAGGTTAGACCATTTCAGTTTTCATCAGTTCATTCAGGTTTTATGGGCGGGTCTGAAATGGTGGCTCGATGGCCATACTGGGCCACCACTCATCTGCCCGCCCCCCCTAACCTGATAACTGATATAAAAAGCAGGCTGCATTAGCACAGCTATGCCGTCGTCCTGTAGAACCTTTCGGTCATGAATCTTATTTAATCCTCAAAGGCATTAACTGGAGAGTGGTTTCCTGCTTACCCGTCTCTGCAGTTATTTATGCAAGTCTTGGTAACTGTCTGAAGTCATTAGTTATACTACGCCTGAATCCCTTTCTCATTTAAAATGTCCAAAACAGTTTTAGCTCAATGATAGAATTACAGCTCCATACAGTTAACCCACTATTAGCGTTACCGTTTAATACTATCTTACTTTTGAAACATTATTTTCTGTTGGTTTCTGTTGTATTTGTATAATACATCCACGGTTAAAGCCAGACTAGTCCATAAAAAGTTTATTATACATCCAAGTCTGCTAACATAGCACTCATAAACGAGCAGCATGGAGGGGACCAGAGCAGCGTTTGGCTGGTTTGTAGCCCAGAGCACGATGGGAATGTTCCTGCGCATGTTCAGTGGGCAGCATAATGCAGGTAAACCCGGGCCGAAACTTTTTAAAATTATGCATGAGCTGAGAGAGCAACTCTGATAGGACAGAATGGGCTTTTTTGATCTGGTATCCAGCTCTAATAATACACCATGGTGCTGCTGCCGTATTCAGTGGGCGTGGTTTCAACACCTTCAGTGGACACGCCTAGCATCTCAGAGCAGAGAGTTCCTTAATTTTGTCCATGATTTTAAAAACTAATTTTATATATTTGCAGATTTGTTTACCATTCAAATTTGGTGGTTAATAGCACACTTTTCTGTGGTGTGATAACTCAGAACACATCAGTATTACTCCATACCACGGACTTTAAAGTTTTGACTTACGAAATAACATTTGGCATTGAAAACAGCAAATAATAATAGTATTGGACAAAGTTATGTTGCTGCTGAAAAGTTCCACACGAAAAATAAAATGTTAGTGTTTTCAGTGTTACTGGTTTCTATTAGCAGCTTTTCTGTCACGTTTTGTGAAGCGAAGGGAGAAGCTAGGGGAGGAGCAAGAGAGAGAGAGAGAGAATCAGAGAGAGAAAAGAAGAGAGACAGCACTAAAACCACTAAAAATCGAAACCGCTTTAACAAAACAATCTACATTTAACGTTCTATAAAAAACACTATTTCTTTCAAACAGGTAGAGACAATCAGGCCATTGCTGAGCACTGCTTCATTCTGTTATGTGACCCTTGACCAGGCATGTAAAGGCTTTTCAGATTCAAGTGCAGCCAGATGCAATACTAAAGTACAGAACGATCAATGGTGTGGGCTGGAACCATTTTCCTAGAACAGATGTGAGTGTTGAGTCATTGCAAATCCAGGCAGTAACAGACATTCCTCAGGCCTTGTTGAGCTGGAGCAAGGAACAAGTTCACTCTCATTGATGAACCTCTGGACATAATGCATCTTGATAGGGAAATTGTAGAGTAGGCGGACAAAATTCTGAGAGGAAGTGGCTTAAAACATGGTGATTATCTCACAGCATGGGAATCAGTTCTAAATGTGTGTGTGGGGAATGTCATACAAACAGAAAATTGGTATTCATTCAGATTAGAACATGCAACTTGACCCAGTAAAGTGCCTGTGCACATTCAGGCTCAGTCACAAACAGAGACTGTCTGTGAAACATCCTCTGCAGGCAACTGGAAGGTTTAACGACTACTCGGTTTAAGGACATAATGCATGAACCATGACAAATAAGACTTAGCTTGTGACTGGTTTTAGGTTTTAACAGCCCATGTGCAATGCAAAACAATATCCACTACTTCCACACTTCCATTTGGTTACCATGCTAGTGGTTACTAAGCGAATGTGGTGAGACTACCTCGTGCTACTGTGTGTATGTAAGGAATGAAGTTGTATGATTGCCCACACAAAACTCTGGGTATCTTTAAACAATGTCAAATAAAATCCATTCAAGCTGAACTGGTCACGAACACTTCTGAGTTAGTTGTCAAAGATAAATAGAAACACAGAGTGGACAGGTGATTGACAGATGATCCACATAAATTAAAAATCGCCAATTCACTAATTAGTTTAATTTGCTCTTTATTTTTTTAGAAATAAATAATACCTGTGTAAAATGATTGATAGAATGCTGCAAGTTTTATTGTTAATGCAGGCTAGTTACATCTGAATGTGGACAGGTCCACCCGCGTCAGCTCACCCGGCACTGAATAAACAGAAGAAAGTGTGTGTGATGATTTATGAAGAAATTATTACCTTGCTTTCAAAATAAAAGCAGAAATGCAGGAAAGCGACACAGTGTATCCATTATTATATAGACACGTTCTCAAGCACAAGAAGAAACTGAGACATTCTGTGCTGAAATGCGCGTAATACTGATTTGCATTTAATGAATGAGCCTCACATCACCTGTATGCGTCAACAATAGGCTCTGCTCAAATACATTTTCTACATAGTGTAGGTACCTTGTGAGAAAAATAATTGCTTCTCTATTTCATCCAAATTTTGAAGGCATACCAGGCTGTCTGAGACAACAAACTTTATTGATCACAAGGTCTGTGCCACATGCAGGTTTTCCATAGAACCTGCTGTGTCCAAGTCCTGGATCAGTGAGAGGGACTGACATTGCGTTTCAGGCTCACCATGACAGATGAACACTGCTACATGTTCTACATGACATGTAGAGACCAACTTAGAACATCCCTGTACCTCACTGTTTTAAGCCCATACTTGGTGAGGTGCACTCTGCTATTATGGCTTTTGAGGAGAACAGCCTGACCCCTCAAGCTGCCTGACTGTTTTGTTAAGCTTATAAGATCTGTCTGCAGCACAGTCATAAGTCCACTGACAAAATTGATGTACTCAAGGCTAGTTGATGGACATCTCATACATCCCATGCATTGAGGTAGAGCCTTGAGCTGAGCCTTTCTCCTGAGAGGGCTGTGTGTAAGGAGATTTGTGAGATGAACCAGTTCCTAGCAGATGAACTGGAAACATAGCTCCCAGATAATGTGGAGATACTGCTGCAAATATGTCTTTGTTCAATGGAGAGACTAGCTGAGAGCCTGGAAGACATATGACAAAGCTGTGAGCCTTCTGGGATGTTATCTAAAGACAGGCAGAGTATTCTTCAGTGATCTGCCATCTGCTGAAATGGGAGGAGCAGACACTGTGGAATTCTGAGCTGAGGTGAAGAAGAAACACAAGGATGCAACAGGTATACACCCTTACTGCTGCAGTTGTATCCCTCAAAAGCTAGTGAGAGACTTTTACTTGGAATATGTCCTCACTGACCCTCAGCTCCATTCTTTACTCAGTTATGGATTGAGGGGTGGCTGGGAATGCATGCTATAGCTGAAACTGCCAGATAAGGTGCTACAGCTCTTTATAGGCTCTATTGTTATTGACTATTTATTGAAGTCATGTCCTGCAGCAGGATGTGGCGCTCTTCTTCTGTGGCCAAACACATTTATCCCACAGGAGGAGGTGCAGTTATGGATCCTCAAGGATGATGATCAAACCTGTCTCAGCATCCTCCTTGAGTCATTGTCCAGTGACATTTATTCACCTACCACTCAGATTTCTAATATTGGGATAGTGGTGAGAGATCAGGTTAGCTCAGTAGTTGGTGATGGTAAATGTTAACTTTACCATCTCTCTTACCCATCTCCATCTATCCCTCTGTTTCAAAAGAAAGTCATTTACTGTGTACCTTTTTGTTGCTTAATGCACCTGTAATTTTGTGACACTTGTGTGAGCCAGGTTAATAAATGTTAATGTAAATAACTCATTCACTCCATTTAGAAAAAATATTTAAAAAACAGTTGGGTGTTCATCCACACTGACATCTTCACATCATACATGTGAAACTGATGTGTTGCACAAGTTTACCCTCTTTCATATTGACATAATTCAGTTTTGCAGATAGTCAACTTAGATTGCTGTAGTACAATGACACTACTTTCCTCCATTTTGTGAACACTTTTAAATCTATAAATGAACAGTATACACATTGTTGGTTTGTATGAGTTTCATCCAGAGTGGCAGCGCAGCACCTGGTCTTCTTTACATTAGTTATGTTAGTTGCCTGTGACAGAGCAATATGTAGAGTGACTACTATGAAAATAAAACATGTTGACAACACAAACATGTAAATTAGCACATGACTTACAGTGACTTTAGCTGAATAAGGTATTCTGGCTGGCTATTGCTGAAGCTCTATTTTAATGAAGTTGTGTTGTCTCTGATTACAGTTCACAGTGCAGATGCACAGTATCTTTATCTGTCTTCAAAACTGTATTTTGAGCACTGTCCCATGATTGCTGAAGGTGTTAGCAACACACACATACTTCATGTTTTATGCAGCATTCCCGTGATGCACACTTTAATACAGTAATGGACAACAGTGATGAGAAGGGTTGTACCATGAAATAAAATGTTACTAGTAGGTCTCTGTGTGGATGTTGTAGTTGAAATTTCTCCATGCTTAAAATGTAACAACACTGATACTGAACAGTGGTGCTGATGGATTCAGATGTCCAACATTTCACTGTTACTTCAAATGAAAACAACAAAGAATTTAGCTACAAGACTTACAATTACTTGTCAGTAAGCACACCTAGCTAAAACAAATGCAGCCTAATCCAACAGAGCTGTAATAAATCCTCCTCCATGACGGTTCTAAAGTTCAGGTTTTATTGAAACTGTTTTAAAGAGGTGTTGATCATTGATGTGTCTGATCATTCTGGAGGATGGAGTTTGTGATAATGTTGAACTGTATTATGATAAACAGTGAGATCTGTCATTTAGCCTACCCTCACTGATATAAATGTTAAAAGGTGAGGTGTAACACAGGGAAGTGTGGGATGTTAATAACTACATTAAGATCAAACTTGAACATGATACAGGATCTGGATGTCTTGGTGTCTGTGGAGCCAACTGTTAATAATTCTCATAAACATGCACAGAGGTCATGACATTCTACTGGAAATGTGCTGAATCCATAAAACCATTACAGTGGCAGATGGTGGAAGTTCATTTATAAGAAGTGCTTTACTAATTTGAATAATTATTACAAAGACAACACAGGTTTTTAATTTTGGTGATTAGATTTTCATTTGCGCATAAAATGATCTTGTTGAAAACAGATGATTCACAGTAACACAATTATCTCTACACATATCACTGAAAGATGTAAATACTGTAGCTGAACTCAAACCTTTGACTGGTAGAATAATGTACAGCACTTGGTGTCTTGTCAATAACAAATGATTCTTTGGGACAATAAAATAATCACCCTTTTCGCATCAGATTGGAGGATGCTGATTGGCTAAATCTATGTGGATATCTTCGGGTAACTCTTGTGCAAAGAGCACGGCAAGAATTAATAATATAGAATAGTAAAGTTGAGTAAATTGCAATAAATAATCATCAAACAAGATAAGATGTGTCTCCTTTATTAAAGAAAAGTAAGAAAACTCTAATAAGATAGACGTGTGTGTGTGTGTGTCTGTGAGGGTGTGTGATGGGAAAATGAGGGATGGCAGGGGGAGACCCTTCATATGAGTCTGCAGCAGTTGGCAGGGAGGAGTACAGTAGCCCGACAGCTTAATCTGAGAGTAATGTCATGTTTATGTGTCTGCAGATATTTCTACCTCTCTCTTAATCAGTGTGTGACGTGACATGACACAGCTCTTGTTCCTATGGAGCTCAAATACATTTATTTGGACAAAAAGTGTTCACCACATGAAAACAACGTAAGTAAGTGTGAACTAACATTTGCTGTGCCTCTGTTATAATAATGTTGGAGGGCTTCAGACTGGGTTAGTCTGGGAACACTAGGAAACCCTTTTTTTTCCAAATATAGTTATTCATAGAGAGAGAGCTTTATTGGTGTGCTGCCTGATAACTCAGTAGGCTGTCTCAAAGCAATTTAATGCTTGAATGATCATTGTGAGACTGCTGTAGGCTAAAAGACAACGCTCAAATCAGGATTCCCTGAAAACTAAAGAAATACAGGTACATGTGAGTATATATATATGAGGTTCACACATGTGGCTGCACATTTGTTATAACCTTGGAGAGTAGAGATTGTCATGTAAGAATAATGAAAGAATATATTGTTTTGAGGTAAATACAGCTTCATATATACAAGATGTGTATATAGCTGTAGATTGTCTTGTTAAGCCACAGTTTGCAATGCAGTCTGGTACATTTCTGCAAGTGGAAATGATCTGTTTGAGTGGCCATCTGGTGTGAAAGATGACCACTACACCACACAAGAGCATGATAATCTGTTAAAGCAGAGATGCAGAAGTCTAGGTGAGAGCATATCTTTCAAATTCTGACTTGCCTTTGTAATAGCCTCATTACCAGGACTGATCATTGGCTTTTTATGAATATCACAACAGGCTTCACTGAGAATGACTCTGGTCAGACTTGTGACTTAGTGACTGGTAAGACACTCAGCTGCAGTAAAACATGAAGAAGACAGGGAGAGAGGGAGGTGACATTGCTGGAATAACTGATCTTGTGCCAGGTTTAATTTGTGCAGATGCACAGAGGTGTGCGTGTGTGTGTGTTGTGCTGTGTGACTGGTAGCCCATTACTTATATTGTATGTAGAAGTAACATGAATCACTGTAGACAGGCCCAAGGTGGTATGTCAGTGTGGACAGCACCACACCACATTACATGGCTGCATGCCATACTTGGGTTCATGTCTGCTTTAACAGGCAGACGTGTGCCATATTGCAGCATGTCTTTCAGTGCAGGTTCACACTCTGACAGTTAAAATGCATACGTTTATGTATTTCACGTTTATGTGTTCATACTCGCACTTTTGCAAACGCAAACGCATCAACTTTATAAGAAGAAAGGCTTTTGTAGAAGAGCTCGGCGCTGAATTAAATCACAGGTTGGAAGCTTAGCGATGGAGACGTTGATGTCACGTGACCGTAGCATAGTTGGTTTATAGCCTAACATTAGCTTTTTACTTCTGGTGGTTATATTCAGGCTTCAAAAAAGTGGTGTTCATTTGTGTAGATTATGTGATGAAAAAAAATATGTCCAGTCACAGTTTATTTTCTGCAGTAATCCAAAAACCAATGAAGAAATTTTATCGGCTTTTTGTCGAGGGAACCAGGGTGATGCTAACTTCTGGGCTAGCCGACAAAAATACATCATCCCTACACCACTCTATGTGTTGGATGGAACCACATGCTATTGTTAGAGCCTTAGCATGGGTGTGGCTGAAAATGTAAATCTTGGCCTGACAGTGGACATAAACATGGAAACTGTTCATTCCAGTTACACGAGCAGATACTCTGAGTGCACAGATGACACTTCCTGAGGGTGAAAAATGGTTTATGGAGTGTCTAAAAGGGAAAAGGTTCATCCTCTGGGGAGCATACATGTTGTTGAGCTTCAGCCCATTCAAAATGGAGGGCAAGACCAAACAGCCTCTTTTGTTCCACAGACAGTTGGTCACACATAAAAAGGAGAGGTGCACTTCTCCTCATCCTCTTCCACTCTCTCCTCAAAAAAAGGAGTTTCACCCTGTCTTCTTTCAGCTCTCTCTCTTCTGCCAGCTGCTCTCTGACGCCCTCACTCATGAACAAGACCCTAAGATACTTAAACGTGTTCACTTGGGGTAGCAACTCTCTCTGAGATGTTGACCCTCAAACCAGCTGCCTCACACTCAGCTGCAAACTGCCCCAGCACATGCTGAAGGTCACAGTGTGATGGAACCAAAAGAGCCACATCATCTGCAAAAAGCCGAGACGCAATTCAAACCGAACCATCAACCGGCAACAATCAGTTGGTAGCAACAGTTACACAGACACACACACACACACACACACACACACACACACACACTGCTTCCGGCAGGGAGGTATGATCCCTATCAGCCCCAGGAAGGCACACCTAGCAGTCTTATCTAATTGAAAGGCGGGATGGTTAAATTAACAAGCTAAGCACCTGCATGACAAGAGCTGGCACTGCGTATCGCAGACAAATCAACATTCATGGTGATACATGAACAGCAGAGAGAGAGAGAGCACATTTCTGGGACTACAGAGCATGAAGGAACATGATGCAGGTAGTGAAGCAGCAGAGAAAAAATCTGTTTAGTGATGTGAGTGAAGGAGGACTGGAGGATGTGTGATTATGTCTAATTTTATATGAGGTGTACTTAAATGTGACAGCATGTCTTAATATGTAGGAATGTTCTATAAACCTGCAGGTGATGGAATCTTTAAGGTAGCATGCTGAGAGAGAAAAGAGAATGCTGTAAGGGTTTGCACAGGTGTCATCACTGCCTTGAATGCAATGGGTGATAAAGGAACATCAATCCCTTTACTCCCCACCCCCCAACTCTACCAAACACACACATTCACACACACACAAAAAAACTTCACTCTCTCATACTGAGTCCTTATTCAGGACAATTCCAAACAACTACTACAAATACTGTATGTTATATTCACTACATGAATGGAACAAATACTGAAATGCCTGCTTTTGTTGACAGTAGAGGTCTACTTGGTTTTTAGAACCCATGGCCCCTCTAAGGACCCAATTATATTCAGTCTAATCAGGTTGGTTATGGTCTGATTTTACTGCCTGGACTGTGTGGGAGATCCACCTTCGCTCCTAATGTTGACGCAGTGTATGCAGCACTCCATTACATCTGCATCACTGCTGGGGACATCCTGGAGCCAGATGAGGAAGAGGATCTAGTGCCACCACCACCACCACCACCACCTGTGCAAGGGGATGTACATGGAGGTCAGCAGTGGATCAGACCTGGCAGCAAGAGTGTCAGCCCCAAAATGTCCGTCACCAAGATCATTACTGTTTCCTTCTGTAAAGTGAATAAATGGTTTTCCTGTTATATTTTGGTTGCAGTCAATAATTCAACTTTTCTTCTACATTTCTGTTTGCACATAAATGAACCAAGAATTTGCCTTTTCTTTCACACAGTGTTTGTCATATATCTGTGACCATGGCTGCCTCACAGTAAAGAACAAACATCATGTTGCATTTACAGCAGAAACCTGAGCATATGTATACATGCATGTACCTGTGTTTGAAGTGACAGTTCTGAAAAGGGATGATAGGGCTTCTTTGGTCTTTTAGTGGGTGGCTGGGCGCAGGTGGAAGGCAAAGACTCCTCCTCACTATCACTGCCAGGCAGGAAGGACATTTGCAGCTCTTAACATCCAGAGGATGAGGCTTCAGCAGCAGGCTGGCCATGGTTTGGCACTGAGCAAGCCATGGCCATGCCTGTATCCATGGTGGATTCTTCCAACACTTCTAACACCATGGATAACAGAGCGATACTGTATTGGGAAGTTTGGGCAGAATGCATAGTGACCGATAATTGAATAGGCGAATAGATCATTCAACTTTGTGGCTACTCATAAATGCTTTCACCTCAAATGTTGAAAAGTTAATCAAACAGGTAGATAACTAATTAATAGGTACATTACATTTCCAAAAGCAAGGCTGTGGTAGCCATTTTACAACATAATAGCCACAAACACCAGCCCATCTCAGTGTCCAGCCATATCATGTGTTTTACCTCGTATTTGGTTTTCAAGCTGTCCTACTTTTTGGAGATCTGTATAGCCATCACCTGCAAAATACAGTATATATAATTATAATAATTAGATTTTACTTGATCACCTGGCTCTCCAACACTCTGGGTTTTTGGGGGGTAGTCCCCACAGAGAGGTACCGTCTTTAACATTATGTTAAAGATGAAAGTCATTGTAAACAATTTGAATATTAATATACTGTGAATCTATCATTGATTGCCATTTTGTTTTTAGTTAGTTAGAATACGTACAACTTTAAAAAAAAAAAAAAAAAACAGCTTCTGAGAAAATGACCCTACTTCACATTACATTAATTATCTAACAAATATTGGCATTTTAATCTGGTTGGGCTGAATCCAACTCTGCAAAGTTGCACTGCCCTTAGCTGACTCCCTCAACTCTTTCGCTCTCTGGTGAAGTTTCCTCATTTTGGAAAGAAGTTAACATTGGCCTTCTTTATATAGCTGGCTGTATGTTAGCAGAAAGCATTTGATACAGTAGATCACAGCATTTTATTAATGAAATTAAAAGCCATGGCTCTCAGTGAGTTGGCCTCTGGAAATGGGTTCATTCATACCTATCAAACTGTACTCAGGTGCTTTCTGAGTTGAGAATCATGAAATATGGGCTGCCACAGGGTAGTACACTGGGCTTTTATTTTTTCTAATACATATAGATGACTTAAAAGCAGTTTCCTCATATAATCTTTTCTTACACGCCTGCCAACAAATCCATTTTAATGTTGGCACATAAAGATAAAACAGTGGTTGAAATACTCTCATTGAGGAACTTCAAAATGTAAGTACATAGCTATCAGATGATATACTGTCCCGTCATTTAGGAAAAACTGAAGCCATTCTTTTTGGTTCTAGAATAAAATTAGCATTTAGCATTAGATTTTATAGTCAGAGTTGGAGAGTTCCATGTAACTGCTAAAGACAATGTATATTATCTTGGCTGCATTTTAGACGAGTTCCTTAAGTTTCTAACCTTTCTGTTCAGCTCAATTCCTCATACATTAGCTGGAGCTCTGGTTCAAAGTTATTTTGATTAGGCTGCCATCTCCTGGTTCACCAGATTATCACAACACCTTAAAAACAAATTATAGGCCATAAATTGATATGGGTTATATTAAAGGTCCATCCACAAACACGTCTTGTAAAAAGGCGATTTACATTAAGATGTCACTCACTTGTAAAATGTAAAATGTAAATATATATATATATGTATATATATATATATATATATATATATATATATATATATATATATATATATATATATATATATATATATATATACCCAAATACTTGCTAAGATATAATCACACCTACTTTACATGTGGTAGTTCCACAAACATCATACTTTTTCATTTCAATAGCCTAATGGGGAAACATGTATTTCTCTGTAAAGCAGAAACAGTGGAATAATATATATATATATTTTTTTCTTTCTTTTTTTTTTTTTTTTCTGGGGACTTCATGAGTTAAAAGTCAACTACAAGGAACTTTCCACAATATTGAAAGGGTTGGTGACACTGAGTGTTTTGCACCACTGGTTGAACATACTACATAACAACGGTCTCTATCAGTGAGATTAAACACTGTAACAGTAACAGATTTTGAAGGTACCAGTGCAGTGAATGACTTCACACATGAATATAAAAACACACTCCAACACATACATACATAAATACATGAATACACCAACATCTCTGACACACAGAGACTGATCTGATGTGATATGTCTCCTCTATTTCCCTGCGGACGTTTGAAGGGTGTTTCCCACTAACAAAGCAGCAGCAGCTGCAATAAAGCTGCTCTGTAAATTATGCATACACTCATATACTCACTAAATAAACATGGGTTATGAAACAGGAAGGTATTCATTCACTCTCTCTCCATTTTTTTTTCTCAGTCCTCCATTTATTTCTCGTGTTGTCTGTAACACCTTTGTTCCCCTGTTTTTCTTCACTTCTTGTTCCCACCAACCAGTTGGATGTGCTGCAGTATGCTTTCCTGGAATGAGTGATACATGGACAAATATCACCAATGCGACCAAATAAAAAGAAATTCAATGCCAGGAAAAGGAGAAAAGAGGAAAAAATGAGAGACTGGAAGGTTTTGGAGAAATGAAAATTGGCCATGACTGCATGAACACACACACACAACCTCACCATGTCTGGTGCTTGGTGAACACAGTCAACCCCAGTTCACTGAGATGGCAAAATAAGTAAGATTTTGCTGATTCTCATACGCAGAAAGAAATAGGCCACACCCCTGAGACATCCCTTCCACTACACCACGCCCCTGTGACGGCAGCAGACCTTTCCCCTTGTAACACCAACAGGATTTGAGGTTAGTCAGGTAACTTCAGGTTTAACTCTGGGTTTTCAGGGTTCAGGTAAATCACCATGGCAACTGATGCTGCACAACTAACATGCTCTGGGGAAGGTTAACTCCAGAGGATCGGATCAAACCAGCCCAACTACTGACCAATCAGATCACTGGAAAACTACATCAGAAAACTACAATCATCATTCCTACAGGATCCTGACAGGGGAAAAAGATTTTAAAATAAAGTGACAAATAGTAAAGATCAACAGATATCTTTAAGGTTAGTGGAATCAGAGTGGAATACGATTGTTTCTGCTGCCAAAGCAGAGACTTGTCCAGAATATGGTGAAGGATGACTCATCTGACTCTTTCCCACATCTCTGCCTATGGTTTTTGCACAATTGAATTCTCAAATGTGCAGTCATCTCTGTAATGATGGGTTTATACACTGCAACCCTACGATGATATCCCTCTCACTGTCTGATCATGTCAGTGTCGAAAATCAGTAACATGAGGCACCGGAAAAATGAAACAGGACCTCCACCAGTCGTTTCTTCAGATGAACGTCAGTGCTGTCCGTCCAGCCAGAGTAGACTCACCCAACATGGAGGTGGGTGCGGTGTGATGGCTACCTGTGTTTGTGCTGATGGTAGCATGGAACCTTATTTTTTATATACCATAAATCTACTACCCTATGTAGTATGGTGTTCATTTTTCTAAATGTTTCTGACATCGTTGCCATGCTACATAAGTGCTGTTGCTGCTCCCTCTCCCTTTAACAATCCGGTGATGCAGTTAGTTTCCATTCCTCCTTTTTTCTGTGGCAAAAGTAGCCACAGTAAGGTGTGTGGCTATATGTGGGGATATTTTATTAATTTTTCATTTCTCTTTGACAAGATGAATGTATTATACAAAATCAGTGTAAGGTTGGTTGAACAGTGAAGGGAAAAAGAAGGGGCCTTTAATTTTGTTCAACAGCCGAAGTTCTTTATTTTTCCCTTTTCTTTTGTACAGCAGTGAATTAGTACGGCTTATGTACAGCTATGCCCAATCTCTAGTTTGGGAACATAGTAGCAAACAGCCACTGTGTCCTGCTCACACCTCCTGACTGAACAGAGGAAACTCTCCTGAGAGAGGCTCCAACTCCCCTTTATATTGTCCACAGCTCCGCCCACTCCAGGAAATAACAATGAAACAATGAATTAATTCTATCACCTAATAAATAACTATTATAAGTTAACAGTAAAAAAATATGACTAAACTTGTTAAAGAGTACACAAGATCTCTAGACTACCTGAAATCAATATATTCTCCTAACCTCTCCCAACATCCCCCTCTATACCACTCTGGCACATTCCTGCAGACTTTGGCCATAAAAGGATTCCAAATGAGGAGAAACTGGTTTGGCACTTCCTGAGTCCAAACCAGAGGATAACAAAGTGCAGTCCAGAGAAGAGGTGAGAAACCAGAAGTCAGTCAAATACAGATGTTAAAACACCCAAACTTCTATCAGGCTTCTTTCAAGTTCCTATGTTTCTGTGTGACTGTAGCATCAGTGAACATCAACACAATGCAACTTGTACTTTATACTAATCACCAAACACACAGGCACCTGCTGGCTAGATGATACGCAAAAGCGACTGCAGTGGACAAACACTGTGTGTTGTGTCTAAAGTTTAAGATAGTGAATCAAAAGAAATGACACACAATTCCATCTCTGACACCACCAACAGTTACATTTCAAAATACCAGGTGAGCAGGAACTCAGTCCTTTCATACCCTTACACACATTATCACCAGGCAAAACATTACCCATATTCAAATTTACTTATCTTTTCGTTTAAAGCCAAATGTAACTAAATGAGGAACTAGTTACAGACCACAATCTACATGTACCATGGAATACTGTTGGACTTTAACAGTTATTGACAGTATTGAGAAGGACATTTCATTTTTCTCATGGTTTTGATTCTCACTTTGAAGTGTGAATATTCATGACACACAGATGTCTGCATGTTTGCACTGATGACACATCGCTGACTCAAGCATGCTGTCTGATAATGTTACTGAGCAAGCAAACCATGAACTTCGTACAGCCACCGTTAAGTAACTATAAGTGTCACTTTTGTTCTGAC
The DNA here is from genome assembly GCA_033238685.1 of Lates japonicus. Classification (NCBI taxonomy): domain Eukaryota; kingdom Metazoa; phylum Chordata; class Actinopteri; family Centropomidae; genus Lates; species Lates japonicus. The sequence goes on from BRZM01001407.1 coordinate 77,959, forward strand.
TACACAGCAAAGTGCTGCATTTAAGAAGAAATTACAGTCAGGAGAATACTGAGGAGAAAAGCTCTCTCAGGGAACTTTAGTCTTAGTTATGTTTACTTGCAGTCGCACAACCACTCAAGTCAGCACTGTTGATAATTTAGTGTTGTTCAACATTATTGCTGAATGGTTTAATGGTGAGGGTAGATGGTACTTTCTGACCATATGCAAGAGCAAAATAGTTTGTCCATTGTCAAATTGTGGGTCAGATGTTCACAAAACCATCACACAGACACACACACTACCTGTGCTGGTTGCTTGTTGTTGTTTGTGCGGCCTCAAGCAGTACAGTCATCTCTTTAAACTACACACAGCCAATGGTAGCATCCCCACAAGACACTGGTTTAATGCAAGCTCATGTCACTGCCAGTAAGCTCTACCCATGGTCCTGCCCCCAAAGCTGTGATTGGACAGTTGACTGTTTTTCATCTTGGCTTTGATGAGGATGATGATGCTGCTGCATCTTCTTCTTAAAAAGAAAAAGGCTCCCTTGCACCTCTGCATGAAAACTACTGACATTGCTTTGTATGTAGTTGTGTCAGGTCTGTGCTGCCCTCTGCTGGACAACACTGACATGCAGTACACCTCTTAGCTTTGTGATTTGATTTCAATGTGACATTGAAAATTCATGTCACAATAGAAAACAATTTGCATGATATTTTTTTCAGAACATATTTGTAAATGAGTACTTATACATATGTTATAACATATAGTATAACATATGTATATGTGAGACCGTATATGTAAATGAGACTGTTAGTAGACCTGTGTTTGAACAAGCCTGGACAAAAGCAGGCTAACTGTTTCCCCTGCCTCCTGTGGTCATGCTAAGCTAGGCTAAACAGAGACATAGGATTGATCTCAATCTTCTCATCTTACTCTTTGAAAGTAGGCAAATAAACATATTTACCAGAATGTTGAACTGTTATTTAAGACTGTGCGGTTCTTTATGAAAACATTTTTCAGTCCTCTGAAACAACTGCAAAACCCAAGCTAGCATAAAGCAGCCCGCACTTTTGATTAAAACTCAGCCACCGGTGATAATGTCCCTCTATTCTGAGGCCACATCCTAACTGTTAGTGGCAGAAACTGGAAATAATAGAAAGGGGGGGAAGTAATTGTTTGAACTCTGGACCATAATCGTAATGAGTTTCAGGCTGAAATTAGCCCAAACTGATTTGGCCTCCTCTGTGCTCTGCTGAAGCGACTATTCACCCTAATCCTTTGTCTCTGCTGGCCCCTCACACACACACACACACACAGAGAGAGAGAGAGAGAGAGAGAGAGAGTGGATGTTTATGTCCATCAATTTGCTGGGTTGCTAGGTCACAAGAAGAAAGGTCTAAAGAATTCCAAAGACTACCTCAGACCAAACAAACACATTGACACTGATTTTTACTTACGTCATTGATTTTTTGATATTTTTCTCAACAAGCATGAGCATTTTTTACTGAATACAGACCAGTTCTCTCATCACTGACACTGACACACACTTGCTGTCACTACTGACCAGGTTCTTCTTCAGCTACAGCCTGTAATAAGACTGCTGGACCTTCGACGCACTGCTCACTAAATCAGCCATTTGATGTGTTCCACCACATTTTCTCCCTCTCTCTCTCTCTCAGTGCAAAATGCGCGCTGTGGTTTTCAGAGCTGCAATATGTGCATATTCACAATCTGATTTACTAAAACAGCAGCTCTTCACTCAGTCAGCTCCTGGACTGATCCTGGTACTCACTCAGCACACACACACTCACTCAGTAAAGCAGAGCTGGCAAGTGCAGCTCAGAGGTGGGATTCCCCTCAGGTCACTACACTGACGTGGTGATGTTACACATTTACACTTCCAAGGTGATTCAGCCTTAACTGTAACATGACTCATTTACACATCAGCTGTATCACCTCCCACCTGACACCAGGGTGTCCTGTCACGCCCCTGCTGCTGTTCTTGTCCTGCAGGCAGAGTGGTCACATTAATTTTGTCACACCAGCTCCAGTGTGCTGCCTCATAAATAACCCTCTTTCTGGTCTGGCTGTCGCTGGCGATGGTTCCTGCTCCCCGGTTGACGTGGTGGCAGCTGCTGCTTCCTTTGGTAGGCCTTTAGTTGCCTTGTTTTTGGTTAGGTTGATTAACTTACTTTGTAAATAAAATATTCTTTTCTTTAAAAGGCCATCTTTTGCCATCTCAATTTCTGCCACAGTTCTTGGAACAGTTCCAGATAGGTTTTTATTAGTATCATAATTTTTTAAAGTTTAGAAATGGGTGATTTGTACTAAACATAATAATGCTATATGCTATTAAAGTCTTCATCTTCCAAACATAGCATAAAATTGCAAAACGTGGTAAAACATAAACCAGAAACCAAACTGAGACATTTCTTTGTTGTCACTTTGTATTTGAACAGTTTGATCACGAAGCAAAAGTCTTTGTAAACGTAACGACGAAGTTTGTGAGGTGGCAGGTCAGAGTTTTCGGCTTTGCAAGGAAAAAAATACAAGAGGAGAAAAACCTTTTTCAGTTTTTTTTTTTTTTCTTTCAAGATATGCTATATGTTGTAAAGCTGCTCAGACTATTTTCAGACATGTTAGCTTCCTATTTTAGTATGAGTGTTCATTCTTCATAATGCCCTCCACCTCTCCTCTCTCAAAGAGCAAGTACTCTCTTAAAAATTAAAATAATTGAACTTAAATGAACTTAAACTGTAATAAACACTGGATGAATGGATCTTACCTTTGTTAACATGAGATGGGTTTACAGATCATGTTGCCCCACCTCTCCTCTCCTCCACTCTGATTTTTCTCTTCTCTTCAGTCGATCTTCCTCTCCCCTTTCTAACAAAATGCAGACAAGATAGTAATGTCATTTTTCAGTGATTAATGTGAATATTTACTGTTCATGTAGTAATCAGTTAGACAATATGAAATAAACTGATGCTTTTTCTTTGTGATGGAGAAGGTTCACTTTTCCAGGCTTGCCTCCACCTCCTCTCCTCTCTAGAAGAAAACAGAAGACAAAACCAAAATTGACAAATCAGGCAAACAGAAGTATAATTCATCACTGCATGAAATCTGATGATAACAAGAAATATTTACCTTTTTACATGAGAGGCTTATATGTACTCCACCCTCCTCCTTTTAATGTAGTATTTTTCCTCATCCTCTTCATGACTCTTTTCTTCTTGTTTCTCTCTGCAAAATCAAGTAGACAAAAGAGAGTAAACTTAAACATTGAACTAAATGAACTTCAAATCTGGAAGATAAATGGATATTTACCTTTTTAATGAGCAGGTTTTCACATCATGTTGCCCTCCACCTCCTCTCCTCTCTTCTCCTCTCCTCTTTTTAATGTTTTTTCCTCACCTCTTCATGTTTCTTTTATCTAACTGAGTTTCCTCTCTACAAAAATAAATGGCAGAGAAAAGAGAGTAACAGTCAAAAACCTCAAACAATGAACTTCATAAAATCTGGTAATAACATTGGATAAATGGATATTTACCTTTTACATGAGATGGTTTACAGGACATGTAACCCTCCACCTCCTCTCCTCTCTCCTCTCCTCTCTCATCATCTCTCTAAAAGAGAAACAGAAGACAGGTTGTAGTTACAAACTTTAGAAATCAGATAAACAGAGGTTTAATTCATCACTGCATGAAATCTGATGATAACATGAAATATTTACCTTTTACATCAGAGGGTTTACACAACATGTCGCCCTCCACCTCCTCTCCTCTTTTTTCCCTATCTCTTCGTTACTCTTTTCTTCTCTAATTGTTTCTTCTCTCTGCAAAAATCAAGAGCAGACAAAGAGAGTAAACTTAAAATAATGAACTAAATGAACTTAAAATCTGGTAATAACACTGGATGAATGGATATTTACCTTTTACATGAGACGGTTTACAGATCATGTTGCCCTCCACCTCCTCTCCTCTCCTCCACTCTGATTTTTCTCTTCTCTTCAGTCGTATCTTCTCCTCTCCTCTTTCTAACAAATGCAGACAAGAGGAATAATAGTTTACTTTTCAGTGATTAATGTGAACAGATGGATTGTTCATGTGTATCAGTTAGACAATATGAAATAAACTGATGCTTTTCTTTGTGATGGAGAAGGTTCACTCTTCATATTGCCCTCCACCTCCTCCTCTCCTCTCTCTAGAAGAAAAACAGAAAAGACAAAAAACTAAAATTGACAAATCAGGCAAACAGAAGTATAATTCATCACTGCATGAAATCTGATGATAACAAGAAATATTTACCTTTTACATGAGAGGGTTTACATGTTACCCTCCCACCTCCTCTCCTCTTTTTAATGTATTTTTTCCTCATCTCTTCATGACTCTTTTCTTCTCTGTTTCTCCTCTGCAAAAATCAAGAGACAAAAGAGAGTAAACTTAAAATAATGAACTAAATGAACTTCAAATCTGGAAGATAAATGGATATTTACCTTTTTTATGAGCAGGTTTTCACATCATGTTGCCCTCCACCTCTTCTCCTCTCTAGACAAAAACAGAAGACAAGTTGTAGTTACAAACCTAGGTAAACAGAGGTTTAATTAATCACTGCATTAATCAGATGATTTAGCCACATAAACACACCATTGACTATTACCGCATTCAACTTTAACACATCACTGAAATAAAGTACCACAATGTATAGAACTATAAGATACAATAAACCATAAAAAATAAATGGCATGCATCAAATCATACTTAACACAAAATAAATTATTATTTTAATAATCAATTAATTGCTCAGTGTGTATAATGTCAGAAATTAATAAACAAATAACAAATATTCACATTATAGTTGGTACAGGCGATTCTTTTTTTCTTTTGCCACTGTTCTCAAGATTATTTAGACAATTAGATTATTAATCAGTTATCAATTACCGTCACTACATGGCCATTTATGGTTTAAGAAGTTAGAACATCTGGAGACGTTAATGACATTTTTGTTAAGTAGGCTGCTACTTAGCATGCTAACACTTCAGGGTGATTGAAGGAGACCGTAAAACAAACCAGAAATAGCATTTCGTTTCTTTATGCAAACTTAGTCAAGACAGTCAAAGTCAGAACCATTTGACTTTGAATTTACAAGTTAATGTGCTAATATTAGCAGTCGATTGATGTTGGACTCAGCAGCAAAATGCATTGAAAACAACATGGGTTTTAAAAAATGTGTTTAAATCAATCTCACATTTTTCCAGTGAGGTCATTGGAGCCGTCAGGTAGATGACCAAGGTGCCTTGACGAAGTCATTATTCAATATTTTTCTCAAAGAAATCATCCAGGTGAAGAAGAAAGTTTCCCTGGTCGTCTGGGTTTGTTTGTGTTTGAATGATGAGCAGCTCTGAACGATGCTCCTGAGAAAACCATGGCAACCATGGAACCTTCAGGTCTGACAGCGCGTGTTCTAACCGTCACTCCTCACCTGAGTTTCGTCATCAACATGGCGACGTCCAGACAGAAAAACACAGTTCAACTCATATTTAACTATAAAGAACTCCTCCCATACCTGTCCGGTTTCAGTCATTGTGCTGTGCTTCCCACTATCAGTGTGGCTGTCCTAGCTACAATTTTATATAAAGTTAAAATCAATTATTCCTCATTAATCTGAAAAAATGATCTTATATGTTCTCTTGCCATCCTGTTCTCCTACACTGGAATAATACCATTCATGTTGGTTTGGCGGTTTGATTGCACAGCTTTACTAGGAATACGCGGCATGTGAGCATAATTTCACGTCAAATAATAAAGTGTTCAAAACTAGAAACATGGCATAGCGTGCACAAATTACAAATATTCCTATAGATCTACTATCCTTCTGATCAGCCTAGAACTTGCATATCTTCTTTTAGCCAGCGAGGCCGACTACAGTCCTCATGGACCTTATGCTGTTTCATAATATTTATAACTGTAGTACATAAACATCAAGCTGCTTGGAGATGGTCCTCTAGCCTTTACCTTTAAGATGTATCTGATTTACTCTCTGAGCTCTCAGACAACTCTCCTTTGCTTTCTCTGGTCCATGATCAGTGTGGTTCACTGTGTGCAAACTACACAGTGGCATATCTACTCTATTAGAGCCATTTTCTTGCTGTGCGGACTATGCAAATGCATAAGGCCCCACAAGCCATAGGGGCGCCAAAGGTGAATGTTCAGCCTCATCTGAGAGAATTAAAATCACCTATCTGTATCCCTTATATGCTTAAAAATAAAGGTAGAAATAAGAATAAAAATAAGCTGCAATGATAAGCTGTGGCTTGTGTAATTAAGTCAAAATCGTTGGACTACTGCTGTCGCTTTTGCATAGTGACGTCCCATATACAAACAGTACGATGGGAATGACTGACAGGTACCCATCATTCCCGTTAGTGAAGATATGGATGGCATCAAAAGAAGTTATCCTAGTGGGGCATGAAAACGTAAGAAGAAAACGGAGGGAAGAAAGACGGTCAAAGGATAAAGGCTGATTGGCGATAAACAGATTATTACCCGTGACACTAATTAAGGTGAAACAATTAGTTTGAAACATGATTAGAAAACAAATATTATAATATTTGTAAATTATAACCCTCTGTCAGGCTAGTTTTAGCATATCAATAAAATAAATCATTTTCTTTTCATAATATAATTAGTTTTCTCTGTCACATACTATATGCAGACAGAGTCTGGAAAGATGACCAGATTTTGTTTTGTTTTTGTTTTGTTTTTGTTTTTGTTTTTGTTTTTGTTTTTGTTTTTGTTTTTGATTTTGTTTTTTGTTTTGTTTTATTTTTGCCTTATAAAAGCTTGATTCAATTCACAGTTTACCTCTTCTCTCCTATCTGCTGGCTGCCTGATGCAGTATCCAGTACAACCCTCTAGAGGTCCTCATAGTATACGTTTTTAATAAAAACCAAAGTCCACTCTACAGCCTGCAGTCTTCCAATAACAGGATGTTTTTTCAGGCACAGTGTGACGTGAACCACCTTTAAGCCATTGTAGATTATTTTAGTTGCTATTTTAGTCCTGAGCACTGTCTGCTGTGGCATTTTCTAGAGATCGCTTCAGCTAAAAGCAGTGACCGCGCCATATGCACTGTTCTTTCTTGTTATCTGAGTCATTTCTAATCTTCAATCAAGCTGGATATTTAAACCCAGTCCATCTCAGAACACAGGCTGGGTTTGATTAACTCATAAAGGAGTCAGTGCGCAGTCTAGTAATGTGCACACAGAGCAATAGTGAGCCTCATAGCGTAGAAGGCTGAGGGAAGTGACTGGTGTGAGAACACTGTCACCACGCAGTCCTGTGTGGCAACTCTGTCTGAAGTCTGTGAGTAGTCTCGACTTGCCCACTCCAGTTCTCTGAACCCCTTCAACTTTCTCTGTTTTCACTGCACTGTCTTCATGTTCAGATGTCTGTTTTATCTTTCATCTTCTTCATCTCTACACCAGTGACATAGGCTGTACACAGCTCTCTAAACATTTATTATTATTATTGTTGTTGTTGTTATAATCTTTCTTCAATTCTATCTTACAAATTTGTCATTATCATCAGTGTGACAAATTTAAGTTATTCACAAACATAAATTATCATGATCATATTCTTTGCAGTGTGATTCCTGTAATTTTCATGCAGGAGAATCATATTTGGCATGTAAATGCAATAATTAGTAAAGGGTATAAGGCAGCTCACTGACAATAATGTTCATTTACTGCTGGAGCTCTAAAACACAGACATGCAAACACACCTCCTTATGTTTCCAGAGTTTGATTTTGGGTAAGAACAAAGTTGAACTGAAATTTCCCCAGCAGCACTTCACAATCTCTTTCTCGATATATACACACACACACACACATACAAGCACACATATACAGGGCGAGGAGGCAGCCATAAGGTTACAGGGGTCCTCTAAGCAGCGGAACTGAAAACAGGAAGAAATTTAGATTTTTTGTTTGTTTTGTTTTATTTTTTGTTTTACAGCATTTAGAGCTGTGTTTCCTGAACACACACACACACGTCACCTTTTTGCACACATACAGCATGCCCAACAACTGAATGTAATTCGGACTGACAGCTAGCCTTCACGCTCTGGCGCACCTCTCCTCCCAAAATGGACAGAAGGACAGTTTACCTCACACAGACACACACACACACATGCACTCCAAAGTGTCTAAATGGGCTTTCTGTCCCACAGCAGCTGAAAACCCAGCCCCATTAAGTAGAGGAGATGGGAATCCATTTTGTAATGTACCAACTTTTCCTCTGCACTGAGTGTAGTATTTTTTGTAATTATTTGTCTTTTTGTATACAAATGAATTGGATGAAAAGATAAACAAAACAAGCTAAAGATAAAACCTAGTAGATGGTACTTTTTTGTAAGTGTTTTTAGAACCTGTGTACTACTGTTGATAAATCTAGCTGCACAGCATCACAAAGCCTCAGCTGTCCAGCACTACAGGCTGTGATGACCCATCCCTGAGCTGCCATACAGGACCCAAGTGTCTGCTGCCCAGTGACCCACGAAGTCTCAGCTATCAGTGATCCAGAGCTTCTGCTGCCCACTGCCACGATCTTTGCCTAGTTGGGATCTGAGCCGGACCCTGAGTTGGCCGTCCCAGCTAATAGGCTTCCCGAGTTATCCTCCTGGTGGCTGATCTCATCATCCTCAGCTTTTCTTCCAGAGAACCCAGCCTCTGCGCGCCTCCTGGGGACCGCCATCGCTGCACCCCATGGCGTCGCCAGACTTCATCTGCTAGGACACATGCTCCAGTATAAATGCCACGATTAATTTTTCCTTAACAATAAAAAGTTATAAATGCATTAATTCAGATAATTACAGCATGCTGACGGAAAGAATGATGTATTTCTACTCAAGCGTGTAGCAAGAGTGTTACCTCCAAATAAACTACAGTCTATGTGCTGCGTCACTGTGCTTGAGCAGCAGGTGAACGCACATGCAGCCTCCCGGTGCCGACACTGGCGCAGTTTGAGGTGTGGTAGCGTGACATAACAACAGTCGTTTTATTTTCAATGAGCAAATGGCCTTATAGTAATTGAAACATTATCACATGACCTGTAGATGTGTGTTTGTTATTATTTGGATGTAGGTATCTTTTTCTGCCATAGAACTCTACATCTCTATCTTCTTTTACCAGTAGTTTTGGTCAGATGTGGCGGTGGGTGTACAACCAGGTGTGTGTGTGTGTGTGTGTGTGTGTGTTTGGGGGAAGAGGTAGACAGCGCACCTGTACCCTCCTCTGTCATTGCCTTCCCTATCTTTATTTCCACCTGTTTTAATTGCTTGGCCCACCTTCACGTAGTTTCACCTCTGTCCTGTTTCTTCATAACTGCTCCAAAATCCCACCATCTTTATATTTAGATATTTGGTTACATTTTTGGCATCTGGACTCACTCTTTGGCTGATTTGAAAGTTTCGTAAACATATTAGATAATCACCATCCAAAGATAAGACCCCATTTGGATATATAGAGAAACATACTAACAGCTATCAGTTTTAAATTCTTCAAAACAGTTTTCAAGAGGCTCATAATAAAATCCCAGCTTTGGGGAATTACAATGATTACAGCATTAGAAACATGGTCCATACAACTTTAAAATCTGATAAACAACAGGTCTCTAAGACCCATATATTGTTGGGTTGTAAGATCCTTACAAACTTTTCTGATATTATCAATATTGAATTTCCTGTCTGTACTCAGGTATTTATCCTTGGACTGCTTCCCACCTGAGTAAAATTATCAGGTGCAAATAAAAAATAATCATGTTTAGCTGGAAAAACACTGAGCCACCTGTGAGAAGCGTATTAAGTACTTTGACTTATAAAGGATGTTTGATGAGTACTTGAAGACAAGAATGTTGAGTGTATGAAGAAAATGTAATATTATTCAACTTATCAGTTACAAAAGAATTGTGTTGTGTGTTTGCTGAATAAAGGGCAGGAGATCAGTTTTGTGCACTCAGTTCCTTTGATTATACCATAGAGAGAACAGAGTTTTAATATATGGTACTTTAAAATAAACCTTTTATTAACCCCCACCACTAATGGCAAATTTAAGTAAAAGCATACATGACTTAAGCCAATAGCACAGTACACAATGCAACACAGACAAGGACTTCAGCTCCACCTTTAACACATCATTCCAACACTGCTACATGACAAGCTCTCCCCAGCTGAGCGTGCCTGACTCCATCTGCAGGTGGATCACAGACTTCCCTGTCAGACAGGAGGCAGCATGTGAAACTGGGAAACTCTATCTCTGACTCTCGGACATCAGCACCGGCTCCCCTCAAAGGCTATGTTTCTTTTTCCCTCTCTCTTCTCCCTGTACACCAACAGCTGCACACCTTCAGTCACCAGTCTGTCAAACTCCTGATTTGCTGGCAACACCACCATTGGGCTCATCTCTGGCGGGGATGAGTCTGCCTGGGAGGAGATTGACCAGCTGGTCATGTGTGCAGTGAGAACAACCTGGAGCTCGCGCTGTGAAGACAGTGGAGATAGTTATCGACAGGAAGAACACAGCCGCCCTCCCCATCATCTGTGTAACTCCCCAGTCAGAACTGTGGAAGTCCTTCCCGTTCCTGGGGACCATCATCACCCAGGACCTCAAGTGGAAGCTAAACATCAGCTCCCTGATCAAGAAGGCCCAAGGACAATGATGGTGCACTTCACACCTCCATCATTGAGTCTGTCCTCACCTCCTCCATCACAATCGGTACACTGCTGCTATTGCAGGGACAGAGGCAGACTGGCGTGTCATCCGGTCTCGGAGAAGGTGATTGGCTGTATCCTCCATCCTGGTCACAAACTCTTCAGGACACTCCCTTCTTGGGAGGTGCGGTCCATCAAAGCAAGACCTCACGCCACAAGAACAATTCTTCCTCTGCAACTGGGCTCCTCAAGCAAGATCGCCCCCCCAACACACAAACAGACCGTCAGACTATAACCCCCCCCACCCCCACTACACGTTACATTAACGTACGTCTGTCTACGTTACATTACTTTTACTTCTCTAGGACAATCACTGCCACCTTCTAACATTTGCACTCTACACTTTTACACTTTAATTTAATTATGTATATTCTCCTTTACTTATGTTCCTGTAAATATAGTTTTTTGCTTTTGCTCTTTTCTTTTTATTATAATTGTCCTTTAGCACCAATATACCAAGACAAATTCCTTGTATGTGCAAACTTACTTGGCAATAAAGTCTGATTCTGATTCTGGAATAACACAAACAAAGGCAACAGTGTTCCAATAGCTCCCATGGTGCACTTCATAAATCTGGTAGACATACTGATGTTTCAGGTTTACTATTTTGGTATTTTCTATTAGAGCTTCAGTAGCTGAGCATTTAAAATATTCTGCATGTTTTCACACTCAAACACAACAGAGGGTATTGCAAGTTTCAGAATGCAGAAGCTGCAGCCTGCAGTTTGTATTGTAGTGAATGAAAGCTGGACTGCAAGTTACTATTCAGCTAAGGTTTACACAAAACTCACTGGTTAGATGTTTACATAATGACATTGTAGCTATATTTTGATGCCTATGACATTTATGAATAGTTTCTGTAGCTGAAAGTATGCAGGAGTAGTTAGTGATGGCTGAAAACGCTAAAACAAAAAACTGGAAACAGTAGTATAGATATTACAATACTACTTGGTACAATACAGAGTTGTTTTGGTGAAAATGGAAATACATCATGATTTATGATTTTAAAAAGGTTCAGTGCAATAAAATATTATCAGCAGTATCAGGTCTCTACCAAGAAGAGTAATGTTCAAAGCACTCAGTGTTGTATTATTGTCATTGTCAAACTCAGGCCTGTCTCAAAGTACAATGAAAAGAAAAAGTTTGAAAAGTGTTTATGATACACAAGAAGAAGTAGGATGTGTTGAAGTAGAGGAGAAAAAGGAACACATAGACAGGGAAAGTGATTTAGAGAGCGGTTGGGGTATGTAATAGAGACAGTGAGGTGTGATTTAGGGCTGCAAGGAGAAAATGGAGGTGGGGGGGTGCGTTCTTGGCACAGACCAAGTGTCATTTAATACAGGAGTGAGTGGAGAAATTGTTATGGCTGCTACACTGGCTGACTATAGATGCGACACATTGCTCATAAGGCTGCCATACCAGCTGAATGGGAATTACCCCATTAGCATAAGCTGAATGTAACTGCTGAGCACATACTGGGTTGGCAGCAAGAGCTGAGCTGGCTAATGACTGTATGTCACTGTAATGGTGTGTCTCTATCAAGTGGCTCTGCCTCTGTGGGACGCTTAGCTCTTCATCGCTCCGGCGGCCTCACGAGTTCTCTTCATTCTGCATTGGATGACCTTCAACAGGAGCTGCCTTGAAAAGTCATTTTCTGCAAGGGGTTCCTCACACATTCTCCACTGCATCACATATGCATTTTTAAATCTTCATCTTCTGCTTTTAAGATACACACCACTTGTGGAGATGGGATTTTTTAAAGGGTATTAGCAGTCACATCTAAATAATTCTGATTAACCCATTCCCTGACTTTTTGCAGAGTTAGCATACCCAGTCACCACTGGCACCTGTCTTGGATCACTAGCTTCTGTATGAGTTAAAAGGAAATTCAGAATATGAAATATAATAATGCCTCTGGAGGAGTGTAAGGGCTGCAAGTAAAGGACTCATTGGGTCTTGTGAGTTTTTACAATTTCTTCTGGGCATTGCTTTTGAACAATGTAGTTATAAACAGATTTTAATCTAAACACGTTGAGAACATGTTTAGATTAATTTATTCTGTTCAGTGTCGTTATATGTGCCTCACAGCTACAGGAAGTTTAAGATTAGATAAAGTTACAATATATTATGGTTAAAAAAGATAAGTCATAACAAGTTCCATTTATAAAATCACACTTAACACGAATTGATACTGATTAGATATTCTTATTATTGGAAGATTATTAGATTATTATTGATTGTTAGAAATCTCACTCTATAGTAAATGTGATGCAGTTTTGATGATTATTTCTTCAACTATGAAATGTATCTATGAAATCTAGTTTAGTTTGGAAGACTTACAGTCTTGAGTCCTATTAGACCCGAAGAACATGCAACACAGGAGCTTTATTTTTACCGCGACAATTACCATTTTAGCCTGGTTGATTCATTGCATCAATACCCAACATGAACTAGCTCTTGGAGAGAATAGAGGCTGTAGGATGCAGTCAAGGTTTCATCCCTCCTCCAAGTGTAACCAGAACAGAACACTGAGCCTTTACTGTCCACCTAACTGTAATGGACA